>NW_006494943.1:1193640-1206196 GCF_000471905.2 Amborella trichopoda
AAATCCAAAATATTTTATAATATCATCTAATTTAAAATTTATTATTGACAGCTGTAAGAAAAATAGTACACTACATGATTTATAATACAAAAATTAATAAATAAAATCAAAGATTTGGTTATCAATGTAGAAATTATTAGAATGCGTACCAATTTTCTTTAATTTTTTTAGGTTTCTAGAATAAATTAGTGGAAGAGATTGTTAGTAGAAAGAGAGAGATTTTAAATGGCCTCATTGTATGAATCCTATCTTTAAATTACTAAATTTATGTTAAATTAATATTACTAAATTTATGTTAAAGACCATCATGTTATAAAAATAAAAAATATAATTAGACCATTTATTCTTAAGTTGTATTTAGAAATACCTTTTATTTTTTTGACAAGAAATACTTATTGTGTTATCTTTTACTTTTTTTTACAAGAAAAATATGATACTTGTTGATTATCTTCTTCTTCTTTTTTGACAAAAGAAAAAATATGTTGTACTATATTTTTTTTTCTTGTTGTATTACTTTTTATTGTTTTTTACAAGAAAAATAAAAAAAATGATGCTGCCAAAATACATTTTATTTTTTTATGCCTTTTGTTTTATTTTTTTACAAGAAATACTTGTTATATTACCTTGTATTTTTTTTACAAGAAAAATAAAAAAATGTTGCATTATCTTTTTTATCTTTATCTTGAAAATCCTTTTATTTTAAATTTTTTCTATTTTTTTACAACAGTATTTTCGACCTTTGTTTATTTTTTTGACAACAAATTGTATTTTTTTTACAAGAAAAATAAAACAATATTGCATTTTTTTTTTATCTTTATCTTGAAAAGCCTTTTGTTTTGTATTTTTTCTATTTTTTTACAACAGTATTTTCTGCCTTTGTTTATTTTTTTAACAATAAATTTTTTTTATTTGTGCGCTCAAAAAACATTTTGTGTGCGCTAAGGGGTTCGAACTCCAAAAAATTTTGGTTGTGCGCTAAGGGGTTTGAACCCTAGATGTCCATCGCAAAATCCATGTTGTCAACCAACATGACCACGTTGCCTCATGTGATTTTATTTGATTCTATAATAATATATATTCAAACATCTTGCTTTAATGATTTTTTGTGGGAATTATCCCACATCGAAGGATGAGTGTCGTTTGGTTCTCTATAAAGTCCTTTGTAATAGATACTTCAATGCACGCATAGAAAAGAGAGGGGGAAGACATGTGAGGTGAGTTACCACGTGTTACTCCCGTGAGGCGGCCACGTGTTGCTCTTGTGAGGCGGACACGTGTAAACCCAAAAATTTACATCTTTTTTCGGCGAGACTCGCGATTCACTATTGAGAATCGCCCAGATCTCTCTGGACACGGGCAATTCCCGATTATTTCGTGGAACCGGCTCGGTAGCAGACGATTCCCGAGTCGAACCGGAAGAGCCCGGCTCGACTCGACGAGTTTTCAAACACTGTTATTGACACTCAAACAGGGGCAAATTATCCCTTCAATCCACTCTTCCAAGTTAATGCAATATATGACTCGCACCAATGGATAAATAAATCTAACTTACAAGAGCAATATGAACTTGAGCATAAGCTCATCCGAGACTCGGAAGATGTGGATTCTCAAACTCATGGTGACAAGAAAAACCTTAATTTCAGGAAAATAACTTAAGAAGAGGCAGAGGAGCAGATTCTTCAAGGAGACCTATTGCCTCAAATATCAAAAGAAGTTGACCTTCTGGAAATTCTAAGAGGCCCACCTAGGTCGTCTTCACAAGAATTCCTAGATGATTCACCCATTTGGGACGAGGAATTTAAAGCTGATGACCAAATTGGGTCACCTCCTCAAGAGGAGAGATTTCAAGAGCTTAACTGGGGCAGGAGCACAACTTCGATAACCATGGCGCCCCCATATTAACAAAGTTCATCTTGTGAACAACAAGTTCCTAACTGAACAGAAAGGCCTGCAGGGGCAACCCCATCAAACTACCTAATATGGGCAATCTCCTCTCATGCGAGAGCACAACAGGGGCAGTTAATGACATTGGGCCCTTATCTATTAACTCCCAACGTGCTATAAGGTCATCCAATGTTAACTCAGTCACTTTTCTTGTGCGAGAGTCTTATTCGAGCTTAAGTACTAAGAATGAGCCTACTACAGAATTAACTCCTAAAAAAAAGAAAAACACAAAATTTGGAATGAAAGAGACAATCGAAAAGGAGTTGGTGATCACTCACCCCTTGCAAAAAACCAAATGGGGCATTCACACCTCAACTTTCATAAGGCATTAACACTTAATGAATAACATAAATTATCCCATTAATGGGGAAAACCTAATGAGCTTGTCCGTCCATGGGAAAGATTGAGGGATTAGGAAACTAAGAGTGATTCTTAGTCCCAAAATCAAGGTACAAGTAAGGCAATTCAAAGGACATATTCAAGGGGAACTCGACGACCATTGTTAAAGAGATATTGGACAAAGGAAATTAGAGGATAATCGATATTTGGACCTCCCTGCCACCTGGATAAGCGAAAGATGATCAAATTCTTGCATAATCTTAAAGCAAAATGCTAAAAAAAAAAACACCACTGACTCTTCTCCTTCTCCTTCGTCATCTTCTTCAAAAACAAAGAAAAATTTTCGTTGTGCTGAATATCCGAAAGGAATCCTAAGCGTTGGAAAAAAGGCAATCAGGCAGAACACCCGAAAGGGACCCCGATGCGATGAAAAAATAAATAATAACAAAAAATCCGCTAGGCATAATCTGAAAGGAACCCCCAAGCATTGGAAAAAAGGCTTCTAAGTTGAACACCTGAAAGGGACCCCGGGGTTGATGAAAAGAAGAAGTTCTCTCCTTTCGTTTTATTCTCCAAAGTCTTTTCTCTCTAAACATCTTCTCTTCCATCTTCTTGATTCAGAATGGTGTCAAAACAAAAATCAATGAGCATTAACCTGATGGAACATTTTTAAGGACCTCGATTATCTGGACTTCGAAAGGTGAATGGAGGACGAACGCATCCGAAAATCCAAAGAGATTCAAAATACCTAGAGGCAGTATCCTGTATTTTTAAAATTATGTTTTGCTCGAAAACTCCAGAGAACTCTCATTTGCATTAAAATACAAGAGCTGGGGTTGGAAGATAAAGAAATACTTGATGATTCATCATCCTGAAGATTCAAGTAAGGAGCCGACACGCTCATATAGGGTTCACCAAAAGGGTCACAAGTGGTTAAACTGTATGACCCACATTAAAAAAAAATTTTAAAAAAAAATTAAAAATTTAATTTTAAAACTTTTATTTTAAAAAAATGCTACTTAGTGGCACAAGCCTAAACCTCAAGTCAATTTTAAAAGAAAAATCTTTCATTTCAAAAAGAAAAAAAAAAAAAAAATTAAAGCTCCTTGGTGGCACGAGTCTAAACTGCCAACCACATTTCAGTTCAAAATGCCTAGCCCCGTATAACATAAAAGGTCAGGTGTATCCGCCTAACCCCGTATGACGTTAAAGGTCGAGTGTATTCGTTTAACCCAGTTTCACATTAAAGGTCGGGTGTATTCAGAAAATATCTAGCTCTGTATGACATAAAAGGTCAGGTGTATCCGTCTAAGCCTGTGTATCCGTCTAGCCCCGTATGATATAAGGGATCGGGTTTATTTGTCCATCGCTGCATGACGTTAAACTGTTTAGAGGGCTATATGGTTGCAAGAGCTAAAACTGCCAACTAAAAATTTGTTTTTCAAAATATCTTTCTCATTTCAAAATTTTGCAGGAGTTAAAACTTCTTGCTTAAAATTTGTTTTTCAAAATATCTTTCTCATTTCAAAATTTATATCATATGTCTCGTGTTTTCAAACAAATTTAATTTCTTTGTTAAAATTGCGACCTATCCAAATCTCCGGGTTCTATTTCAAAATTCACCCATTTTTTCAAAATTCACCCATTGTTTTCAAAATTTCTAAAAAGACTTATGAAGGCGCTTGGACACCCGTATATGATGATTACCGCATTGTCGCCTCAGCTCTCTCTTCGAAATGGACCAGACAAACATTTTCTTAAACAAGTAAAATTCATAGAAGACCTTAGGAAACCCTAAGGAAATCAAAGAAAATGTCAGTTTCAAGAATTTAAAAGTGAAAACCTCTAAAGTTAAGGGACATGGCCAGAAAATCTACTTGAGTTCCAAGCTTGTGTAAATCATTGGAACATCTCAAGCCGAAAACCCTAGGATGAAAATGCCCTAGGTGGGGTGAGTGATGAGCTCATTGTCTTGGAGGGAACTTTGGTGTGCCCTCTGATCGCGTTACATCAGATAAATCAAAATATCAGCAGTGTCTACTTCTTTGACACTTACCTGTCCCTCGAAGGATGGGGAGGGCCAAAGAAGAGCAATTGTAAACAACCCATTTTTAAAACTAGAAAATTTTTTGATATTCTTGAAACCTTAGGACCACTCTATCCCAGTGAACCGCCAAACCATAGTCCGTGATCCCTATCCTAGGATCCAGAATCCTACAGGACTATTGTTTTAGTTATAAATCAAAGAAAAATAGCAAGACAACTTATTTTTACCTGATTTTTCATAGGCAATATCACAAAAATGTGTGAATTACCCTAGAATATGAAACTGTTAATTTTGGTTAGATTTGGGCTCCCTTTGACCCCCAAAATAGAAATGTAGCTTACAAATTTGCTTGAAATTGGTATATATCTATTATGGTACAATGTAAGTCTTTATATAAGTACATTTTGTGACCCATTTAGGGTTGGACTTTGTTAACCTGTAGGCGAGGAAATATGAGAGATATAGAGCGAGCCAAGAGAGAAAACCTAGATTTAGAGAAGCAACCTTAAGCCCTACCACCCCCTCTGACACCAATTTTTAGCCTAGATCAGCAAAACTCTAGCTCAACCAAGCCAAGGTTTGGTCAAGTTTAAAGAGAGAACAACATAGGACATACGTATACAACTGTGGTTCTGATATGGGCAAGACCTCGAAGCCACGGGTGCCCCGAGTCAACTGGCTCGGCCAGGTATTTTCCTCATCATCTATTTTCTCTTATTGTTTTATTTATTTTGTTAGATTCATGATTTTATTCATGTTTTTATTCAATCTTTCGTGTTTTTTGGTTCGATGCTAGCTTTGCAACTGATCTGAGAGCGGATCTATTCATTTTTTAATAGATCTGGCATCAGATCGGAATTTGATTTTCACCACTCTCTATCACTTGTAAAATCAGTTTGTGGTACGAATCAAAGGCATCTTCCTTTGAAGATCTCTCTGATTTGCATCGTAAACACCTTTGTCAACATATTTATATATATTAATGGTTGAAAGCTTTAGTGTGATGTTGAAGTCAGTGGCAGATAAAAGTTTAATTAATGGAATTAACATTGGTAAAAATGGGTTGAAAATATCACATCTTCTTTACATTGATCGTTTCATTGTTTTTGCAACCCTAAAGAGAGGAAAATTAGGCCTTTATGGGTGTTCCTAAAATGATGGAGTTAGCTACGGGATTGAAAGTTAACTTGGGCAAAACGGCTCTGATTGGAATTGGCTGTGAGGAAAACAGTTGACTTGATTGGCTAATATTATTGGATGTGAAGTCAATAAGTTGTCTAGTAAATACCTTCTAATTTTTCTGGTTGTTGGAAATCCTTCGAGATGGATTTGGGATGCAATTGTTGAAAGATTTTATAAAAAAAAAACGGATTTACAAAAATCCAAATTATTATCTTTTGGGAGAAGAACACTTTAATAAAATCACCTTTATCTAATTTTCCAATTTACTTAATGTCTGTCTTTCGAAAGCCAAAAGCAGTTGTAAAATGGTTAGAAGATATAATGTGAGCTTTTCTTTGGGGGGAAGTGGGAGAGAGAAAAAATATAAAGCTTGTAAGGCGGGATAAGGTTTGTGCTTCCATAAAGGATGGGGAACTAGGTCTCAAGAGTTTGGGGATGATGAATACAAGTCTACTTACAAAATGGTGGTGGCAATTTCATTCACAACAGAAATCCTTATGGTGTGATGTGCTCTTAAAAAAATGCGTAATGGATGTCTGCTTTGGTGTTCCAAAAGATCTAAAGTATCCATGTCCAGTATATGGAGATGAATTGACTTTTGCAAGCCGTTATATATTCGCCGTTGTCGTAGATTTGTGGGCAAAGGATATCAAACCCTTTTTTGGTTTGATAAGTGGTAAGCAGACTACGCCCTTCGATATTTGTTCCCCGAGTTTTTCTCTAAAACGCTAAACCCATTGGACTCTGTGAATGAATTGAGAGGGGATGGTGTTTCTAATAATTCTTGGTCTATTGTGTTCTGGTATAGGAGGGTGTCTGACTCTTTTGCAGCTGAGTTCCAAAATCTCTTGGAACTTTTACGGACCTTCTTCTATGCACCAAAGGTATCTTCTTATCTGGGATCTGAATCCTCATGGTGATTTTTCAGTGGTTAGTTTACCGCCTCCTTTATGATGATAGCTACAGAGATAAACCTTCGCAAAATTTGGAGTCTCTATATCCCTCTGAAAGTTCGTATGTTTTGTGGATCTTGTGCCAAAAGAAGATTCCTAATGTAGAAAATCTTTGCAAAAGAGGGTTTGCTTTAACCAATGGATGCCTTCTGTGCTTGCAAAATGACAAAACTATGGATCATCTTTGCTACAATACCCGTTTTCCAAAAAAGTTTGGAACAGCGGTATAGGTTTGAGTCAACTTTGTATCCACCTCCCTCAATCAATGAATGTCCTTCTTCAACAATGGATGCACCCAAGAATTCCAAAGATTGGTTCTATTTTCTATGGCGGTCTATATGGACTAGCATATTGTGAAATATTTGAAGAGAACGTAATAGAAGAGCCATTGAAGGAGTGTGTATCGATGTAGATGTTCTGAAATCAAATATATGTGTGATGGCGATAGACTAGTTTTCGGTGCACAAAGATTGTAGTGGTGTTCCCAAAAGTTAGGTCGTCCAAAATCTCTTGGAAGTGGCAAAGCTTAAAAATTATTTCACTAGGATTCATATAAACTGAAGACCACCTTCTTTGGAATGTCTAAAACTCAATTTTGATAGTTCTTTGGGTAACTTAGGGCCAGCTGGCTTTAGTGATTTAATCTGAGATTATAATGGACAAGTTACAAAGACTTTTCAGGTCATGTCATATCACGACAATAAATGAGGCTAAATCAAATGGTTTATTAGAGGGCCTTAAATTGCTCATGGATATGGATGGTCATAAGGTTATTGAAGGAGACTCTGCAAATGTTATTTCATGGGCATGAAGAGAGGTGAAACCACCGTGGCAACTAAGAGGTTTTTTTTTAATGAAATTCATTCTCTCTTACTTATTTCTTCTTTTGAATTGTTATACTGTTATAGAGAAAAAAACTCTAAGGCTAATGTACTTGCCAAAGGGAGAGTTCACCAACCATCGTTGGTGATCTCATCGCTTCTATAATCTCTCAGTGTACTTATCTTTGAGGCAATAAAATTCATTGTTAATATTAAAAAAAAAGAGAGGGAAGTATTCACAAGGGAGATGAAGTTGAAGGTCAAACAAGATAAGTAATTGAGAGATAAAATTAATGGTTTTAACGAGTATGGAAGAGAGGGTTTCGGTGGTTGATAAATAAGTAAAGAAATAGCCATGTTCAATGCACCAATGGCTATGTATGAAGAGAGGTATTTGTACGTAGGAAAAAGAAATGAAGAGAGGTATTTGTACGTAGGCAAAAAAAAAACTTTACTTGGGTTGAATATCGACTTCAAGATGGAAGGCTAAGAGGATCGGAGATGCTATGATACTATGAAAGAATTTAATAGAGGAAAAGGAACTTTTGAAAAGATAATTGTGCCTCCGCAAAATGGCGGTTTTTTCATTACTGTATATATACTAGTAATACAATGGTAAATGAGTGTAACTCATGTACAATTTACATTGTCAGCACCTTTTTATGTATTTTTTTTTTGGGTGAGTCAATGGGGGAGAAGGTTCCCTACCCGTTTTTCATTAATAAGTAAGAAATATAAAGTTTACAACTCATTACTGTAAAACCCTAGAATAGGGCACCTGTGCCAAATCATGAGTTAAAGCAAGGCAAATAAAATTCATCGCACGAGAACGCCAAACAGTAGCTCTTTGATAAGATGTAGTCCTCTTTGCAAGAATATCATTCGTGATATTAGCTTCACAAAATATGTGGGAAATTGACCACCCACGCTTAGAGAGACGTTGTTGACAATTTACTGCCACCGTATGTAACTTCTATAGAGGTCGTCAGCATTTATGAATGACATTAACGAGCAATGCTGGGTCACTTTCAATCTGAATAAGGTAGCACTGTAACTTATCAGCTAGGATTAATCCTTCTTCCAAAGCGCAAAAATTCTGTTTAATTATTAAAGACGATTCCAAAAGGTTTGGAAAATGCTACAATAAAAGCACTATCAGAGTTCCTAATAACACCACCCCCCCTTCTTGGCCTGGTTTATGCAAGGAAGCCCCATCAATGTTTATCGTGAAGTGATTAGGGCTAGAAAATGATCATGCCACAGGAATTAGTAATTCTATCCCTCAGTTGATACCAGTATTTGAAAATTCGGCAAGTCGTCTGATTCGACTTGAGAAAAGTCAGCGAGTCGTCCGGTTCTACTCGGGAATCGGCACCCCCGTGCCTGTTCCAACAAAATACATAGAACTGCCCGTGTCTAAAGAGAACCAGGAGGTTCTAAACAGTGAACCGCCCGATGACATCATAAACCGGTGGTTCTAACATCACCCAATCTTTGATTCTACACATGGCACAATCTCGCACCCGCGGTGTCACAATCACACGTTGTACCTCACACATTGGGCTGCCTCAGCAGCTTCACGCGTGTACTTTACACGTTATTACATTGTTATTTATAAAGGAAAGTTCAATACCGATCCTTTGATGTAGGAGAATTCCCACAAACATCCTTAAATGAAGATTGAATTTGAATCTGTACTATTAATGGGAAACATGATATCACATGCAGTGAGGTGGTGTTTATGGTTATCACGTCCAATTTCTTCCTTGACCTCCCGAGGTCGAATCCTCCTTCCTTGGGTGCTATGTATTTCTTTTGTTGTAATTTCTTCCTTGATGTCCCAAGTGCTATAAATTATTTTTTGTTGTAAATAATATATAACGGCGTAAACAAAAAATGAAAAATAAAAAGTTTATTCTATTTCAAATCTCTCTATTTCTACTAACAATCTCTTTTACTAAATTTATTCTAGAAACCTAAAAAATTAAATTTTTGAAAAATTAAAGTGTTATTTTGAAAATCGGTACGCATTTTAATAATTTCTACATTGATAACCAAATATTTTACTTTATTTATTAATTTTTACATTATAAATTATGTAATGTACTAGTTTTCTTATGGTTGTTAATGATACATTTTAAATTAGATAATATTATAAAATATTTTGGAATTGTTATTATTTATATAATAAAATAATTATAAAATGTAAACCAAAAATTTAAATTTTAGTATATAATATTATAGTCAGTTAGGTTGTAATAATTTTGGATTATAGTAAGTTAGGTTATAATAATTTGGTTTTTTTTAGCGGATTAGTGTTTTCCTCCAATTCGAGATTTTAGTGGCCATTTTTTCATCGATTTAGTCTACTTTTTATTGTAGTCCATGTATAATTATATACTTTATTCATGATAATTCTATGATTTTTCTTTTATGTGAGGTAAATTAATGGTTAGCATAAGTTTATATAGGGAAAGAACATCTCAATATTCACAAATTGATGAAAAAAATGAAAGTTAATATTGTAGTACCCTCATTTCTTATTGGATTCTTAAAAGACAACATTTATAATGAATTTTAATAATTTTTCTAGATTTTTTTTAAAGCTTAATCCGACCGCTTCGGCCGATTCTTAATCCGGATCACCGATTCACAGATCTAGATGGGTTTTTAGAGTGCCCGATCCGGGGAACCAATCCATTTTTTAAATCACTGATTGATACCATTTGAACTGTAAGTTATCAATGATCACCTTTTCTGACAAATGGAATGTCCAGGATTTAGCATCAGCTAACTCTCAAACATGACAAATGTTATGTCTGACAGATTGCTCCCTTCTGGTCAACCTATCCTAGAACACTCTGGTTGCATTCCGCCCATAAGAACCATATAGTTGTGAGGAATAAAGACGTCCAGATATTGAAAAAACCATTTGATTTGAATCTGAATGATAATCATTTTCTCAACATCATAAGAATAGTACTGCCAGAGATGAAGCGCTTATAGCCAGGCAATCGACCTCTACATAATGTGCAAAAAGTCACAAAGAAATAATAGATGACATGAACTATCATCACTATTTTTGCAAAAAGGGCATACAGGAAGAGCCATAGCAATCCCACACTGCTGCATGAGAGAAGTAGTAGGTAACCGATGATGGAGGGCCAACCAAAAAAACCATTTCACTCGGGGGTGACATTTTGCTGACCACAAGGTTCTGAATATTGGCTGAGAAGTTCTCTTGTTACGAATATGCTCCCAAGCTTCTTTAACTGAGAATAAACCACTCGCAAAATTAATCCACACCAAAAAATCCCTGTGGTTGTAGTGGAAGGATATTGTTATGAACCTCCTTCCATATCTGTGTCAAAATCCCTGACGTAGGTAAGGGTAAGACCCAAGATTGAGTAACACCCGCAATATGATCAGAGACCTTTGGCATAGCAACCTCAAGTTCTTGATGAATAGTCGAACGTCGCATATTAATTTTTATGATAACCACGGGTTTGCCCAGAAGTTCTCAAGTCGACCATCACCAATAACCCATCAGACATTATCCTTCAAATGAGATAACCCGAACCGAATACCCTTCCAAGCATAAGGTGAGTATCTTTTGTATTTAGTCTCCCATATGGAAGAATTCCTGAAGTAACGATGCTTGAAAGATTAAGCAAATAAGGATGAAGGATCTACCAATATTCTCCATGACCTTTCTATGTGTTACACATGTAATATACACATTCTTATCTTTGTCACATTTTTTTAGAGTTTCCTTGCATGTGTTTGCACCATCGCTTTAACAGGGAAAATCAATATTTGCATTTCTAAGAACCAGGAGTGCTAGATTTTATTTCTATTATAAATAATCGTTCAACTTCTTATAAAATTCATTAAAATGAGAAGTATATAGTAAGATTATTCACTTTTGGTAAAAGGGCCTAACAATCATCTTTGAATGGATACAAAATTGGATGGTTGATGTTACATTACAGAGCTTAAAGCCCAAAAGAAAAAAATTTAAACTTGTTGATACATTACAAGCTGTCAAATTTCACATCCAATGACTAGAAGTAATTATGGCTTCTTGTACCATAAATAAAACAGTCTTATAATATGCACGCCCTCTTTATAAAACAAGCTTGAGAAGGTTGGTTCATAGTTCCCAAGAAAATGGACGAAACAAAAAATGGTGTAGTCCAAAGCTAGAATATGGTTTACTCGAAAATTGATCAAAGCAATATTTGACCCGTTAGAGCAACCAATATTGACCGATCATACTAGTTAAACAATATTGACATTTTTAATTAGATCTTTTATATATTTTAACTATTGTTTATATTTTTTATTTTTAAAAATATGATTTAACTAGTTCAGCTACTACCAAACTCGTTTAGACCGACCATATCTCATTATTCGAGTAGCCGGTCATTTCGTAATAACATTGGATTGATTACTTCAATTTATTTTTGAGGGACAAATTTAGAGGGTATCACAAATTGTGAGGATGGACAATAGGTTCCAGGAATGTTGCCTACCTTAGTGTCAGTGGGGTATTTTTATGAACTTCGTTTTAAAGATTTTAGAAAGGTTTCTATACTTCTCGAACTATATGGAAGATACACACTTTTCTTCCCAATTGAGCTGTCCAATTTTGATCATGTGAGCCAATGACCGTTTGATCAAGATGTGATGCTTTAGATTATTTTATTTTCAAATTTTTTCTACAAATTATATAAATATAAAATTGGGTACGTGTTATCTTCTCAATTGGGCGTACATAAAAAATATTAAAACATATTTCGTTAAAATAAAATAACTAAAATATCCTTTAAGTTTTTAAGGGGCATTTTGGTTATTTTATTTTATTAAAAATATTTTTTTCTATTTTTGCATGTGCGAGTTTAGGAGAGGAGTGGATGCTCAAAATATGATGTTAAAATATTGTAGAAATTTTTTTTTTAAAAAAAAAAATGTAGAAACATGATAATGTGATCGGGACTATCTATTGAGGTTTATCAGTTGGAATGAGACCTACTTACACTTGTATGTAGTGTTTAAAAAAACGCCGAGTCGAACCGGACTCGCCTGGTTCGACTCGAGAATCGCCATGGACGGATCGAATCGGTGAAAAAAACGGGAATCGTCCGGTTCTAGAGAGAACCGGACGATTCTGCACAGTGACTCGCCTATTCACTGTACGGAATCGGCGAGTCCCGTACGGAAAAATAGAATTTTTTTTTTTTTGTAATCCATGATAGAATTTTTTGTAA
>NW_006494943.1:1206306-1228580 GCF_000471905.2 Amborella trichopoda
CGAAATGTTTGTTTTTTTTCTTGTAATCCATGATCGTAATTTTTGTTTTTTTTTTTGTAACCCATGATAGAATTTTTGTAATCCATGATTGAATTTTTGTAATCCATGATCGAATTGTTTTTTCTTTTTTGTAATCCACGATGGAATTTTTGTTTTTTATGTTTTTTTTTTTTGTAATCCATGATCGAATTTTATGTAATCCATGATCGAATTTTTTGTAATCCATGATCAAATTTTTTGTAATCCATGATCGAATTTTTTGTAATCCATGATTGAATTTTTTGAAAATTTGTGATTTTTTTTTTATAATCCATGATTGAATTTTTTTTTGTAATCCATGATAGAATTTTTTGAAAATTTGTGATTTTTGTTTTTTTAATCCATGATCGAATTTTTTTTTGTAATCCATAATAGAATTTTTTGAAAATTTGTGATTTTTTTTTTTTAATCCATGATCGATTTTTTTGAAAATTAGTTAATTTTTTTTTTGAATCCATATTATTCAAAGAGAAAATGAGAGATATGATGATTCTGAGGCCACCCTATCCCAGCCATATTATTCACATATCGAGTCCCAACAGCAACATTGTAGGGATGAGCACGACAGTGTAGGTGAGCATGAAGGATGGACAAGCTTCGGGGATTTTGGATTAGGAACACAACAAAACACTAACACTCAGGGATTTGGGAATAGTCAGACGCCTGCTAATACCGATGATTCGTTTTTAGATCGAATCAATGAATTGTTAAACAAATTCAATCAATGGCACCAGCGTGACCAAGAAGAACAATAACGTCGTCTATCATTTATTTTTAGATCATATGTTACTAATTTTATGCTTTATTGTAGTCCATGTATGTTGATATACTTATTCCATGATAATTCTATGTTTATCCTTTTGTGTGATGTAAATTAAATGCTGAATGGAGGTTCATGCAGAGAAAGAACATATCAATATTCGCATATTCATTCAAAAACATGAAAACTCTTAATGGAATACCCTCATTTCTTATTGAATTCCTAAAAAACAATATTTATAATGAATTTTAATAATTTTTTTCTGATTTTTTTAAGTTTTATTCTGACCGATTCACCCGATTCTCGATTCGAATCGATTTTTTGGGTGTCCGATCTGGGTCATCGATCCGTTTTTTAAACCATTGCTTGTGTGTATAGGATCCCAAATATGGGTGTGGGAGGGTATGGTAGGATCATTGGTGAAATTTTATACGTTAGGGGAAGTACCTAAAGCTTGTCCCTTTTTTAAGTTTTTTGACGAGGAAAAAAAAAGAAAAAGCCAAAAACTAAACGTTTGTACTTGTTGCTTGTCTGCCTAGGATATCATAACTCCGACGCGTGGAAATCGTAGCGCAAGAGGATGAGAACAATGACGCAACCACCTTTAACTTTTCTGAACCTCTGACCAATACAGAGCCGACACGAGAATGAATATTAAATTAATATTTTATTCTAGAATGGATTTCTCATCATTTTGTAATAAAACAATACTTAAATTTTACGTTATGTGGGACCCTTTCTTGGACAAGGGACCCGGTAATCAATCGGAGTTCCACAAAACTACGAAAGCCAAAACCATTTAATTATTCATTGTTTAAAACTTCAGATCTTAAAATGAAAATGTTTTAACTACTATATTAGTATGTGTAAGGAAAAAGTTTATATAAGCTTGCAACCTTATATTGTTGAAGTAAGATAAACCTCAAAAATACTACAATAAAGTGTTTCAGCATAGGACAACCCTCTAACTGATCATCTCGATCTTGAGATGAATGGACATAAAGTAAAAAAAAAATTAAAATCTAAAAAATAATGCATCTTGTAACAAGTAATCTGGATCGTTTATTTTAAAGATTTTAAAACATTTGTTTGGTTGATCTACTCGATTCTTTTAAAAGTTTAAATAGAGCCTAGGTTCTAAACAATCAAATTAGATACTACCTTAGAAATTTCACTCGAAGAGGTTGTTTTGATGCCTAAATATTTTAAAATTGGTCATCTCAACATCAAGATGCATATACATGAGAAAAAAATTGGATTTCAAATTGTAAAAATAGTGCATATTGTAATACATTTTGAACCGTCAATTTTCAAGATTTTCAAATTTTCATAGATCTACTCGATCTACACTATTTTTAAAATTTTAAAATTTATAATTAAAGATGAAAATATATTTTAAACCTATCACAAATATTTCCAATATCAAAACCCTATTTCTTGACACTATTTGAAGGTGGGATCTAATTTGATTGTTTAGAGCCTCAGCTCTATACAAACTCCATCCTTTTTTAAATTTCAAATTTTATAACTGATGATAATAAAATGGGATTTTAAAGCCATCATAAAGTTTTTGAGATGGAAACGACATCTTATTTTCTTATTTTATAGGTATGCCTTACTTCGCAACCTTATACAAACCTCACCCCCAATCTGTATACATGGACACTCTACCTCCTCAGTCATTATTTAAAGGAGAAAGTTTATATAAGTGTGATGCTCTAAACAATCAAATTAGGGCACAACTTATAAATTTTACTAAAGGCTGTTTGAGTACCTAAAAATATATTACTGGTAAACATATTACAAGAAATATGAAATTTACTATGTTTGCATACATTTCAACAGTAAAAAAATGAAAATATAAATTATACAAGATTTAATAAATTATACAAGATTTTCTCAAAATACATAAAATCTATTATGCATAAGATTTATTCAATGTGAAATCTATTATGCACAGAATGACTATGAAATCCATTACGTTTTAACGGGTAATCTAACTACCAGTCTCCTACCCAAACAAAATCCTCTATCTCCCACGATTCTCCTTTTCTGTGCCCATCTATTCTCTTGACATTCTCTCTCACATTTTTTACTTTCTCTCTCAACTCCACTTACACTTATAAGTATTTGCACATACTACTCACATCCATTTCTACACTCTTATGGGCACATCCCTTTCTACGTCCCTCTATTCTCAATTTAGGTTGTAGCCCTTACAGAAGCCATCAGCTTTTATATAAAAATAAAAATAATAATTGATAATCAATGAAAAATTATACAACACAATCATAATAAAAAATTTCACATAACATGATCCTCATAAGAGATGAATAAAATGTCATTTGAAATAAGATACATTTTTAGTATCCTCTCATGCTTCAAAAATTCTATTACAATTACCCAACTTTCTAGTTTACTAATCAAACTTCTTCCCATTTTTAACTATCATAAAGATTTTGAATTTGATATCATAAATTTATTGTTTATTTAAAAATATATGGAGAGGCATTTGAAAGATTTCTAGAATAAATAAATAAAAATAAAGCTTATCACAATAAAATCATGTTATTCCATTCATATTATTCCAGTGATTAATCGTCATCTTGAAACCAAAGTCTAATCATGTTAGAAGATATGTGATTTCATGTAAGTGCCAAAGGCATGCAAAATAAATAAGAAATAGTGTCATGACGACTTTAGAATAAAGTTATTATTAGAAAAAAAAAATGGAATGGTGATGATATTATTATTATAAAATCTTTTTGGAATGATGTGATGATGACTTTAATTCTATATTTCAGTAAAATTTTGTGACAAGAAAGAAATAAATGATAGTAAGAAAGAAAGAAATGATAGCTTCTAGGCAAGTGCCGGTAAAATGTTGGTAATACATTTTCTATATTTTTTCCAGACATAGCCAAACAGTGTATTTTTCAGGTTACATCTAAATACTACCCAAACAGTAACAATCCATTTGCATGTAATGTATTATGCAGTAATGTATTATGCCAGTAATATATTTCATAGACAATATATTTTCAGGTATCCAAATGACCCCTAAAAGACGTTGGTTTGAATTCCAAATATCCTGAAATTGATCATTTCGATATCAAGATGCATGGACATTAGAAAAAAAATAGATTTTAGATTTTGGAAATAAAACATCTTGTAATGCACTTTTTTACTATCAATTTCAAGATTTTCAAATTTTTATATATTTACTTGATTTATACTATATCTTTGAAGCTTTAAATTTTATAGTTAGAGATGAAAATATATTTTAAAGCTATCACAAATATTTAATTGAAACCATATCTTTCGACACTATTTGAAAGTGCACTTTACTTTGATTACTTAGGGCCTCGGTTTTAAACAAACTGCCGCCTTATTTAAAATGTGATATTTGTATAAGATGTCTATCTTTTATTATAGAGAAAATGCGCACCTCTAAATTTTGTGAGAAGGTGTAGTCTAGCATCCTAATTATAAATTTAAAATTTTTAAGAAATGTAGAATGAGCAAATCTATATACTTCAAAATCTTAAAAATATCTGGTCTACAGATATTTTGTTATAAGATGAACTATTTTAAGACTTAAAATTATTTTTTCTTTTTACTATATAGTCTAGAGGTCCAAAAATCAATAAGAAAGTTTTCCAAATATATCACTCTTTTCAACTGAATTTTTTGTGTGCACCTCACTTGTATAGAATAAATTCCATATAAGTTTTTCCTTATTAAATTTTAAAGACATGAAAATTGCTACGAAGTGTGTACTCTGGTATTCTGATGGCGCTCGTGTATATCGTTT
The DNA here is from genome assembly GCF_000471905.2 of Amborella trichopoda. The sequence goes on from NW_006494943.1 coordinate 1,210,920, forward strand.
CATACTCCTATTGATATATCAAGGATGCACGCCAAATAATGTAGAAATCTAATTTTCTTTTCAAGTGGGGGTGCTTCTTTATCCTCTTTGTTTTTGTTTCCAACGATGTAATTTCTTTTTTACAGCTTCCATTATTAATAAACTTTATTAATACTTGTAAAAAAAATTCTAATGTTTTTTCAATATTTTTTGAAGTTATATTATAGAATATTCTCAATGTCCTCTCCTATATTTTCTTTCGAAACTGAAATCGACTCCCTTTATTGTCTATTTACCTTGCTTAAGTTAAAGTAATAAGTTTTTATAAGAGGTGGGCCCTAATCAATCAAATTAAGGTACACCTCAAAAATCCGATCAAAGAGGTTGTTTCCATCCTCAAAACTCCGCAAATCAATCATCTAAGGAAAATTGTTTCATGTGGGTTAGACTGCATTGCTATAATATACGGTCCAATGATATAAATCATCTATTTTAAAGATGTATGCAAATAGGTGGTCCATCTAAAAACAATTGTAACTAACGATCCAAATGTTTTTCTAATAAAATTATCATTCTTAATTTTTTTAAAATTTTATTTTTTCATATTCATTATCTCCATGTTAAATATTATATATCCTCTAAAAATTAGTATCAAAATATATTTAAAAAATATTATTTGTCAAGCCCACATTTCTACAATATGCGGGCTGGCCGATGGATTTCAAATCTTGAACCGTACATCTTGTAATGCATTATTTAAACTATCCTTTCAAAATTTTTAAGTGTGCATAGATCTGTTCGATCTATATTATTTTTTAACTTTTAAATTTTATAATTAAAGATAAAAATAAATTTTTAAGCTATGAAGATTTTTTAATACAGCGTCTTTCGACACTATTTAAAGGTGTGTCTTACTTTACTTGTTTAAGGCCTAGGCCCTGTGAAAACTACGCCCTAAGTAAATAAGGGGTAATAGGCAACCACTTAGAAGTTTCACACCCACCGACACCCATGTCCATGTGGACAGGGCAATATATTCCAAGGCCCTCAAAAACCGCAAACCACTCTTCCGCAAAACCAATCACCGTCTTCCCAAAAGCAATTACCACCTCTTCAAAACCACTTACCACGTTCCAAAACCATGTGCTCCCCCACCAAAGCACGAGCCTCGAACTTAGAACTCCAGGTTCGGATAACCCAACCACCATAAATAGAAGCCCATCTCGTTGGGCCGAAACGCAGTTTGCGACCTTTTCCGGCGTTATTCAGGCAAACGTTTGAGATTATCCGGCGAGTTATTACCCCCTTAGTGTAGATTTTCGACCATGGACGTCATTTCACGGCCACCATCTTCACTTAACCCTAATGCTCCTCTCTTTGTTCCTTGGGCTTTTAGGTTAGTTGAGGATTTCTCCGATGAGTGGTGGGCCTTAGTGCAATCTTCGCCTTGGTTTAGAGATTATTGGCTTAGAGAGAGACAAGATGATTTTATAGCAGAAGATGATTTTATGGCACAAGATAATTTCAGTGCGTGTGAGGAAGAGCTTGATCTTTTGCCTGAAATTGACTCTGTGTTTGATGGCCACAAAGGTGAGTTATTTCGCGATTTTTTTTTTCTTTCGATGATTTTTCTTTTTGGATTAGGGTGTATATGCATTTCATAGTTTCTTCGAATTTCATTATTTTTATTCTCGAATGATTTCATGTGTGGATGTTTAAAACCTTAGCTATTGATTTCATCAGATGCATGTGTTTGGATGCATTTAGAGATAGCGGAAAATTATAGACTACGACTGTTCAGGTTTAGATAAAGAAGAGGTAAATGGTTATGGCATGGTGCTGGGCCGGCCCGGCCTTAAAAAGTAGTGCTTGGGCGGCAAAATGTGGCCTGAGAGCCATACAATGATGGCCCGAGGGTTAGGCTGCAAAATGTGGCCCAACGGCCATGCAATGATGGCCCGTGGGTTGGGCTTGGCTTTTCCTTGGCCAAGCCTAGCGTGGCCCGAGCTTTGCTTGGCTGGCTTGGCTTGGGCCTAGGGTAACATAGATGGCTCGAGAGTGGCTTGGCCTGGGCCTGGGCCAAGGCTAGCGTGGCCCGGCCCTATTTTTTGTTACTTCATTGTATATTTCATTATATCTGGCCCGCCCCTAGCCTTAGCTGGCCCTATCGGTCCCTGCTGAGGGCCTGTGTTGCGGTTATGTCCAGTGTAGGAAACCACGACTTGGGCAAGGTTCCTGGTCTCGGGCCGGGCTGAGTAATCCTGATTGGGTCTGGCATGTTCTGGCCAGGCTAAAGTCCATTAAAAAAATGATAAAAAATAAAAAATCCCAAAAAATATGTTTGTAAAATTAAACGAAACACATCTATATGGGGTTAAAAAGGTAGTGCAAAAGTAGATTTTAAGAAAATCAATTTGTGACTATTATATTTTAGAAACAATCCGAAAAAGAAAAATATTGAGTATTCACTGTCGAAATGCTTTCCAATCTTTGCCAAAATGATAGAAAACATAAATAAGATATAGAAAAGATACTACAAATAAATTTCTTATTTCTTTAAAATTTTAATAATTTTTTTTGATATTTTTCTTTTGAGATCCCGACCTTGACCACCAAAACTGGGATTAACTGGAGCGCGTCCGAGTAAACTGGGCGGGTCCGGGTCGGGTCGATCGCGGTTTGGAAACCCTGATGTCGATAGTTTCCATGTAAGAAAATCACAATGAGATTGCAGGACATCGTGAGCTTATAGTCTCCGTGGAAATATATATTCTAAAACTGAGAGTAAATAAAAAATATAATCCATCGGATCATAGCATTCCATTAACATCATGAATAGTGATCGAGAGTGGGACTCCCTGCCGTCCTTTTTTTGGATGAACCCTAAGATGTGGACCGTAGCCTGTCGTGTACAGTATACTATCCCTTCATTGGTTTTGTGAGCCAAAGATATTTTTGAGCCTGTTTGTAAAGACAAGACATTATTGGGGTATGCACTCTGCATTGTTGGCTCTATTCGGTGCAAAGTTGGGTCATTTGGACCACCAACTTATATGACTTTTTAGAAAGAAACATAAAGTTTGGGTACAATTATGAGAGATAAACAATTTAGCACTTTCATTTAATTTGAGGGTGTGGTTTCTATAAGGTAGCGACCTTAAACAATCCAATTAAGGCGCACGTCCAAATTTTATCATAACATGTAATTTTATTGTAAAAAAAATCTTAAGATTTTCTTAAAATCTATTTTCATATCTAATTAGAAAATTTTAAACTCAAAAAATGATTAAAATCAAGTAGATCTATAAACATATGAAAATCATGAAAATGAATGTTTTTTTTTTTTTCATATTCATACATCTTGATGTGCTGATGATCAATTACAGGGTTTTTTTTATTAAAACAACATTTCCAATAGATTTTTGAGGAGTTGCATCTTAATTCTACATTTAAGATTGCAACCTTGTGTAAACTTTTTCCTTAATTTAACGAGGAATGATCTTACAGGAACCACCCACACCCACACCCATGTGTTAATTCTACATTTTATGTTGCAACTTTGTATAAATTTTTATTTTATTTTAATGAGAAATAATCCTAATAGGGCCTCACCCATGTGTTAATTCTACATTTTATGTTGCGACCTTGTATAAATTATTTTTTTATTTTAATGAGAAATAATCTTAATAGGGCCTTCACGTGTTTAGGACTCTACAGGATCACTGTTGAATTTGGTACAAAACAATAAAAAAGTCAAAAGTTTTAAACCCGTATGATAACTTTTTTAGATAATTTTTATAGAGAACAGGTTTCTTTGGGGTTTTACCCGGCGTGGGGAGGGAGATCATTCCTCTAATTAATTTCAACCTAACCTTTTGGACCTTGGACAGGGACATATATCTATAACCTACCACACAAATATCTATAACCACCCTTTTGGACAACTTTGTTGATGATAAGATCAATGTGTCACAAGTGGGTGCGGCGCCGATAGAGACAGGAGCATGTGACCAATTAATTTTTATTCATTAGAAAGGGCTTTAGCTTTTTGGATAAGGATAGGATTCCACTCTCATTTTTGATATTTCCTGTTTCATTCATCGAATGTATGAGCCCTACTACTACTTTTCCTTCCCAAAATGTGAGAAACGAGCATCTACTACTATTTTTCTTTTGGTTTCTCAAATTTTATATCTATAAGAGATAGAGAGAGAAGTATATAAAGAAATCATTTACTTTTAGAATAGGATGGGGTTTCTATGAGTCGACCAACTAAAATTCATTTTACATTTTTTTTTGGCACTTTTAGAATAGGATGGGGTTTCTATGAGTCGGCCAACTAAAATTCATTTTACATGTTTTATGGCCAAGATGATCATAAATATGAAAAGAAAAATAAATTTTTAAAATTAAAAATATAATTTTTTAGTATTTTCTATGCAATGTCCATATCTTATTTATGAACAATACACTTGAGATAACGGCCATCTTTAGAGATGGACGTTTCCTTTAGTATATGGAGGTCTACTAAAGGAGGTCACAATGAATAATCTTCTATTCCTTCCAAAAGTGTAAGCTTGGTCCCTTCGTCCTTTAAGGAAGGAAGGAAATAATTTTTTTCAGTTTCTCATTTTAAATTCTTAAATATTTTTTAATAACATTAAAAAAAGTAATCCGGAATGATTAGAAGGTAATAAATTTCATAGTAATAAATTTGTTAATTTATTATATTGCTTGTTGTTTGTTTATGTAGGAGTTGAAGAAGGGAAGGGGATGAAAAATGAAGGGATGAAGGAGCTGGCAACAATGGCTTCATTGAAGTATGAAAGATCCCAAAATACGGGTGAATCCAAACGAAAGATTACCGAAAAAGCGCCGAAAATAGTGAACATGAAACTGAGCCCTCGACCCATTCAACAGCCCAGATAAATGAAGCAAAGAGAAGCTTCAACATTGTAGGAATGCAGAAGAGAAACCTTGTGTCTTGCTTTCCCTTTTTTAATCCTCTGCTGTTGATGTATGGATTAGGATTAGGATTAGGACTGTACTGTACATTTGTAAGCAACTGTGGATATATGAAACTGATGTTCATGTCGAAAGCCTGCTAGTGCTCAATGTGTTTTCTCTCAATTGTGCACATTAACAGGCTCCCTCGCCACTGACACCTCATGGTGGACTTCCACGAAAGTGCTTGTTCTTCTAAGGAAAATGATCTTATTCTTATAGATGCGCAGTCATTCTTTACCAAGTTATATGATAAGTAACTGGCTCAAAAGAAAAAAAAAATACATATAATAAGTATGGGCGTAAATAAAAAGGGTGCGGTTTGTATAGAGCTGACGCTCTAAACAATCAAAGTAAAGTTGCCTTGTCGAGAAATGTGGCTGGAATCTTTGTAATAGCCTTAAAATATATTTTTTATTTTTAATTATAAAATTTAAAGCTTCAAGAATTGCGTAGGGAAATGTACTTGGAATCTTTGTGATAGTTTTAAAATATGTTTTCTATTTTTAATTATAAAATTTAAAGTTTAAAATATATATTTTTATTTTTAATTATAAAATTTAAAGCTTTAAAAAAATGTAGTTAGAATCTTTGTGATAGTTTTAAAATATGTTTTTTATTTTTAATTATAAAATTTAAAGTTTAAAATATATATTTTTATTTTTAATTATAAAATTTAAAGCTTTAAAAATTGTGTACGTCATGCACATTTATGAAAACATGATAATCTTGAAAATTGATGGTTCAAAAATGTTTTACAAGATGCATTACTTCAAAAATTGGAAATCTATTTTTCTCATATCCATTCATCTTGATGTTGAGATGATCAATTTGAAAATATTTGATCATCAAAACTAAATTTGATTGTTTAGACTTTAGAGCCTTGATTCTATATAATTTGGCTCTATATAATCTTTTCCTAATAATTAGTCAGACATCGGCCGGTTGTCTTGGTTAAATCAGAATTAGCCACTAGTCGGTTTTAATTTTGTCGGTTTTGGTGAACCGACGGGTTATTTTTAAAAAATAATGAAAAAAATTACATAAAATTCTAAATATAAAGGGGTTTTATTTGTAATGTATTTTTAATTTTTTTTTATAATTTTAGCAAAAGTTAAGATTGGAAATTGTTTTGTCTATTAATATTTATTTTACATTTTTCTCTCTTTTTAAATTTTTTTTCAAAATACCCTTGGAGATAAATTGATTCTTTAAAATCTATTTTTTCGTTAATTTGCAATTTGATGTGTTTTGTTTAATCATTCTTTAAAAAAAAAATTACATATATATCCATTATAGTTTTCGTTATTACGGTTTTACCAAATAGTTTCCGTTATTACCATTGTATCTGTTTTTTTATGTTAAAACAGAAATTTTTTAAAAATGACGACTTTATCCTTTTTTGGTTGTTCAGTTGTTGAACAATCGAATTCAAAATATTTTCGGTTATTCATCAATCCAAGGGTCAATTTTTTGTTTTTGAATAACCGAAAATTTAAAATTTTTGGTTAATTTTTTTTCACTCTTGTGAGTTTGTGTATCCTCTCTCTACCTCTCTCTCTAGAATGCATGGATAAAAATGATTTTTTAAAAAAGTCTCTCTCCCCTTCACCCTGCTTCATTTTTTTGGAGTAAGTTCATAATGTGTGAGATTTCTCCTAAATTTAGGTGCTCAGAATAGTTGTTCCCCGTGATTTCATTGGATAACCATGGTTTCAAAGAGGTAGAGAGAGAATACGCCACAAAATTTCTCCTAATCTTTTAATCTCTTAATCCTTAAGATTTTTCATAAATTTAGACGCGCAAACTAGTTGTTCCCCTTTGATTTTATCGGATAACTACGAGAGGTAGAAAAAATATCCAACAAGAAAGAGAAACCATTTTTCGGATTTTGAAGAACGAAAAATTTAAAATTTTGGGTTCTTCAACAACCAAAAATTTTAAATTTTCTATTATTCAAGAATCGAAATTGGTGTATTTTCGGTTGTTGAACACCCGAAAATACTTTGAATTCGGTTGTTTAATAAATGAAAAAGGGTAAAATCGTTTTTTTTTTAAATTTCCGTTTTGACATGAAAAAAAGATACGGTAGTAATAACGAAAACTATTTGGTAGAGCCGGAAGCTATAATGGATATGAATGTAATTTTTCTTTATTTAAATATACTTTTCATATTTTATTAGATTTTTTTTTTGTATTTTCCTATTTTTTAACACTTTTCTGACCGCCCAAGACTTGCCCGGTTAGAGGTTGAATGAAGTGACCTGGTTACGTGAGTTGAACCGCATCCGGCCCCATGTCTAGTTAATCATTCAGATTGGATTTTTTCTTGATCTATACCCGATTTTCCCTCTTCACAACAAATGTTTTTAAAAAAATGATGAAACTGCCTTTTGGTTTCTCAATAACCAAAATATTTTAAAATTATCGGCTTTGAAAAGCCGAAAATAAAACGAATTTAGTATTTAAAAAACTGAAATTAGGTCTCGTTCCTCTCACCCGAAAATCCCTTTTCTCAACGTCTCTCTCCTCCGCTGTCTCCTTCTCCCTTTCCTCCGCCTGTCACCGGTCTGAAAGCCTCGTTCTCTGCGAAGGAATCGCTCTCCTCTCTGTAGAAACCTTGTTTCAGATCTGGACCGAAGGTTGAGGGTTGGTTTTTTGAGTTTTATTTTATGGAAATGTCGATTTTAGAATCCCGAAATGTGTAAGATGTCGCGTTCGGACTTCTAAGTTGAGTAATAAATTGTTATTATGGCACAATATTTTCTAATTTGTTTGATGGATAATAGTTGAAGGAATCAAATACAATTATTTTAATGGATGGATTTTTTTGTATTATTATGGAATGATCTAAGATGATTAATCGATAAAGCCATTTTTTTCTCTGTTTTTTTGTATCTTATTCCTATCTTTCTAAGCGCAATCAACGCAATTTAAGGTAGAAATTTTGAACTTTTTTTCTTTGTTGCTTATGCCCTCGATGATTAGTGTTGCTTATTGTCTAATCTTTATGTAAATTATAAATGCATATTTTTTAAAAAATATTGATATGAGATAAGGGTGATATGAGACAAGGATGATATTTGGGTTGAGGTTTTCGATTTTTATTTTTATTTTCTTCAGGGGAAGTCATTGTATCGTTGATCGTGTAACTCATCTACCATCTTCTTACCAACCTCTTTGTCCAGCTAAGCTTGCGTGCAGGAAACCTAACATGGAGATCGAGCTGTACTTCATTTATAATGTCTATCCGTGTAATCTTAGGTTGGTTATGAACACGAACTTTAATATTATTTTCTACCCAATCACTTCAAGCAAGCAACTGATAAACCATCTCCAAACCTCTATATGTGTACTCATTAACCAGGGACTTTATTTTAAAGTATATCGTATCGCCAGCTCTTACGCATTGCACTTACTACATACAACCCTCTACCTTGCAACTTGCCTAAACTTGCCCCTGCTTGCGCTTGACAAACTTCAAAACAAAATTATTGTAGACAACAAAATCAACCAAATGACGTTGGCATTCATAAATATTTTCAAAATATTGGCCAATTTCCAAAACAACCTTTTTACTAATTCCACTACATTGGTTCTCAATTGGTTTAATATTTATCCATATCATGCTCTAGTACAAACTCAGACTCGTTTTCTATTTGGACATGCACCACTTGGGTGCGCTCTCTATAATCAGGTAAAGATGTATTAGACCGACTGTTAATAGAAAACATAGTACAATAAGTTGAGTTGAGCAAATCACAAATATTTGTGACCACAAACTATTCAATTAAAGCAAATAAGAGATGAAAGCGTAAATTGTACAAATACCTATTCCTTGTAGATGGACCATCACCATCAGCTTCTATCATTCAAAACTTCTTTGGTCTCCGTTCTAGCTCCATTATAGATGCAATGCATACAACAATATTCGAAGATTCACCTCCCAACATATAAGATACATTTATGTCATCACTTATATCAATCAATTCAAATCCACTAGATATTTAAAAAAAAAAGAAAAAAAGAAAAAGACCTTATGTTATTACATCCATACCCGACGTTTTTCCCTTTCATAACATGTTTTCTTTTAAATGATGGAACTAGCCATTTCGGTTTTTTTAATAACCGAATAATTCAAATTATCAGATATTAAGGAACCAAATGAATTAATTTTTTGGTATTTTAATAACCAAAAATATTAATTTTTTGGATTTTGAAATTTTAAAATTTAGGTTTTTGGCTCTTGAAGATCATATATGTTTTCGGTCATTCAACATCTTGAAATTTTCATGCTAAATTTCCTACGAAATAACACTATCCTACTAGTATTCATCTATCTTTTTAGGGTTCCCACTAGCATCTCTCTCTCTATCTCCCCGACTCTACCATGTCTCTCTCTAACCCACGAACTTGAATGGATTTGCTATGTGTCTCGCTCTCACAACGAGTAAGATTATTTGGGGTTTATTCTCTAATTGAATTTTAACTGTATGTAATGTTTTGTGTTTGTATTGGTAGAAGTTATTTGTCTTTAAAGTGAATATATTTTTGGGTAAATCTTATAATGAATAATTGATTTCCTTTTAATATTGGATTGATTTACTAGTACATAGTATTTCTTAGTCTTGCCCTATGGGTGAGGCCAACTTGCCATATCTTATATGTAAAATTCATATTTTATGATCCCTAAATGAATGTTTAATTATGTATTAAACATATCTGATATTTTTTGATGACTTCTATTCTTTTTTTTTTGTAACTTGGATTTTGGTATTCATTTAAGACAGTAGCATCAACAATGGTTACCGAAAGAATGCAATTAGTATTTTGATATAGAAGATCTTTTACGACAAAATCAAATGATGGATGTCTTTTTCACAAAAGAGAGAAATTGAAGGTTATCAAGTACTATAAAAATAATTCATTGGAACAACTACAAAGTCATTTTGGGAACTTGATATCGTGTGATTCAAGCAAGTTGACTATTATGTACAACATCGGTTTATGAGAAATTGCAAATTGTTGGTTATAAGCTTTTCTATTCCTTGTATTTACTATTTTATGCAGAAGTATGAAAAACAAATGAACAATCCCTATCATGACGTCGCCAGCATCGTATCCCGTTGGAATCCAAGTACTACGAATCCTATGGATCCCCAATGAATAGAGGGGGTTTTCAAAGTACTGATGAAAGACGAACTACTTTTCTTTCAAAATACTTATAAAAGATGACCTGCTCAATGGGTGTGCTTTGTATAATGCTGCAATTTCGAACAATTAAAGGAAGGCTTACTTTATTTATCTTATACCACCAAAGTTTATTTTAGGCACTCTTACAACCACGAATTTGACACTCTTACAATCACCTCTTATACCATTTACCTAATCAGAGTCTAAATTTTTAGACATATAGGCCTAGGCCTAGAGATAATAGAGAGATTCATATTGCACTGGGTGTTTGCGTGCATTTTTGACGCACCCACCCCCTGTGCGAATAATAGATGATGACACAAATTACTTCTCCCTATCCAACCATCTATTCTGAAAGGACGGTTGAGATAGTCTCAATGACAATATCACATCTCTATACTATTTTATAGTTAATTTAATTTTTTTTACGAACTATTTTGACACCAAATTTTGAGCGTCCACTCCTCTATTAAATTAGCACTTATAAAAAATATATAAAAAAATCTCAATAAAATAAAATGACTAAAATACCCCTAAAATTTTCTAGGGATATTTTGTCATTATATATTATCAAAAAATTATTTTTAAATTTTTTTTTAGGTGAGCCTCATTGATATAATGGCACGTATCAAATTTCATATTCATATAATTTGTATAAAAAAATAAAAAATAACATACTATGAGTCATCGATTCTAGATCAAATAATTAGTGGCTCACTTGATCTAATTGGATGGCTGGCAGTAGGTAAAGTATAGAAATATTTCTCGTAAAATAAAACCCATATTTTGAAGAACCCTTGTATGACATCATCTCGGCCCCAAGATGAGCAAATGAGTGGCTCTTAATACCCTGAATACATCCCCCAAATTTCAACTTGATTGGGTAAAGCTACAAGGAGATATGAGGAAAGTGAGTTGAAGGAGTAATACGGACAAACAATATAGTAAAACTCTTGGAAATCGACCGCAGATGGCCTCTGGACCATCATAGATGACTTTATAAGATCAAAATACCCCGAACCCCTGAATTTCTGGCCAAACAGACCTTTCTAGGCCATACCTTCCAAAAATGTGTTGTTTTTATACTATATAGGATTTCATAGCTTGAACTAGTTTCTTAACAGAGTAAAATCTTGCTACACTTCCCAAAAAAAAGAACTTTGTGCCCTTAGATCTCTCGACCTTCAAGACAAACTGAGCGGAAATTTGGATATATTGTGCTCTTCGATGAACATAATCTTTTGGTATAGGGCACACACATGATCATCCGTCGGTTCGAAAGATATCTTAGAGAAAATTCCGTAGGTTTTCAAGCTCATGCAAATATCCATTTGTTGACCTCTTCATGCTCCATGACTATAATTCGATATCCGACCATCGGATTGAGCTCAAACTTAGTGAATTTCGATTGTGACTCTATTATCTTCGATCTGACATAAGAAAAGTCGTGTTGGGGTTTACAGGACGGTACCGTTATGAGGCTCAAAAGTGGGCATAATTTTTGAGGTAGCATAAAATTGAATTTTCGATGATTTTATGGAGTCATAACTTGGTCAATCAAAGATCATTCCGCACAATTTTTAATGCAAAATGATTGTGTCGGCTTTCTCTTCTAGTTACCAACAATAGAATCACAAAAAACTCGATATTTTCGGAGTAATTGATCAAAGAACACAGTTAAAGTTTGCATAAAAACCAAGAAAACTCAAAACCATCAAGAAGTTCGTCAAATCTACATGGTTCTCAGCAAATCATGTATCAAAACTGTCATAGCAAGGTGATATATATATTTTCAGTAATAGATTGTCTATTTCGGTGCTGGAGAAGCTCAAACCAAGGCCCAATGCCATGTGGGTGGGAAGTGGCCCATTTTTAAAGACCTATTTGTGAATTTCAAACTTTGTGCATGCCCTTTTGGTCAAATTTTCTTTTACCCAAGTTTTGGTTCTATCTTTCTTTTCTTTTTCACTAAATTCTTTAGGGTTCCGAGCATCCACCCTTGTTCAAGGGGAAGCTCTACATAAACCCCACTATCCATTGTAACTTGAAGAGCCCTTTTTGAGAAAGGAGAGAATTTGTTTTTTGCAAAAAAGGTCTTCACCCTAGATTCAACCTTAGGTTAGTTACTCAAGCCTTAACGCACCTCCTTGAACCCAACTACCCATCTCCTATCCGGTCCTACTCCTACGCTACATTCTAGCCTATACCATACAACATATCCTAGTCCATACTTCTCATATTCACTAATCCAACCCATAACATACACCCTAGCCAATATCTATTATACTACATACACCACACTGTACCCTACTTTCTACCTTGGACCATATTATACTCCGTACAAACACCGAAGCCACTAAGTCGAAGCAAGTTTTAAGAGGGCTCGCTTACGTAGCGACGCCTGTACGGGCTTGTACCCGGCGGACCTTGTTGGTAGACCTCTCGAGGTGCATCGTTTAGTTGTCGAGCACCTTTTTCTCTTGTCATCTACCTAGCCCTGGGGTGGGGGAGGTGTTGCCAGAATTCTACGGTCTCCCTTATAGCTGCCTACCTACCATAGCCACCTGTCTACCCACCATAGATGCCTACCTATCATAGCCACATACCCACCATGGTGCCTGCTTATCCAAGCCGCCTGCTTACCCACACGCTTATCTAAACTAACCTACACTATTCACCTAAACTCATTTAGTCCATACAACCCAAGCTGAGCCAAACCAATTTGAACCAAACCATATGAGCTCATAGGACCCATTGATCATCGTAAGTACACGACTCTGAGACATCGATACGGTGAAGAGTGTGATGCACCCCCCTTTCTCTTTTTTAAGCAAAGAATGTGTAAAAAAAAAAAGAAAAAAGAAAAAAAAAAGATGACCACAGTGAAGATCCTAGAGGATACCATGGCCAAAAATACCAAGAAGAAAAGAACGACGAACATGGTGGCACCACATGTAAAATAGTCGAGAGATTGGGTTTGGTGAAAACCATAAGATGCCAACCCCAATAGGTCCAACACGGGTGATGACTTTAAAAGCACCTCCAACATATCCGACACGGGGTAATGATTTTAAAAGCACATCCAATATGTCTAACACAGGTGAGGACTTTAAAAGCACTCCCAATATGTCCGACACGGTTGGTTACTTTAAAAGCACCCTCAATATGTCTGAACCTGATGATGAATTTAAAAGCACCCCCAATATGTTCAACACGGGTGATGACTTTAAAGCACCCCCAATTTGTCCAATATAGGTGATTACTTTAAAAGTACCCCCAAATACGTTCAACACAGGTGATGACTTTAAAAGCACCTCCAATATGTCCGACAAGGGTGATGGCTTTAAAAGCACCATCAATATGTCCAACACGGTTGATGACTTTAAAAACACCCCCATTATGTTCAACATGGGTGATGATTTTAAAAACACTATCAATCGGTCCAAAATAGGTAATGACCTCAACACTTCTCAACTAGGTCCAGTTGGGGTAAAGACATAAAAAATCCCATATGCCCATCTGATACATGTTATGATGCTAAATGCAGCTTGGAACTGTCCAAATCTGTTGATGACATAAAAAGTTGTTTGATTTCGTCCAACGAGGGTTATGACGTTAAATATCATCGATTACGTCCAATGAAAGTGAAAACATTAAAAGCCTCTTTATTTCTGATGTTGGTGATGACTTTAAAACTACCTCACCCTTGTCCAAATCTGCTGATGACATAAAAAGCTGCTTGACTTTGTCCAAGCAGGGTCACAATGTTCAAAGACCCTCGATTATGTCTAATGAGAGTGAATGTTGGTATGTATGATGGTCATGGGGCTTAAGATGTCATATATTTATATCTCTTATTATTTAATTTAATGATTTAATATTTATCACTAAACATGAGGGCTTGTTTAGAGAGAGAAAGATCATCATCTAATAGATAGATGATAACTACCCACCTCCCAGGATTGTAGGCTATATTTTTTACAGTTTTCAGGAGAAAGCCGAATGTTGGATAATTATCTCCTCTATCTTTCTATAACTAGCTTTTCATGGCCATAGAGAGGCACACAGAGAAGTTTGAATTCTCATTGTTCTGGAAAACCCTCCCCTCTGCAATCCCCAATCTTACGAAACTGTCCCTAATCCTGAGAATTTAGAAATCTATCTCTTCCCTCAAGTTTTCAACATTGGTATCAAAGCGTTCAGAAAATCAGTGGCAAAACTGCTGAAATTTAGTGCCTAAAACAATTGAAAAATCAATCTTTGATGATGGAATGAAACATTTGTTTCTGCTTGCTAAGAATCAAACTCTATAGAGTGATAAAAATACTTGTTATTTACTGCTGAAAATTATTGTGCAGCTCTTCTTTCCTTTCTTTTTTGGCTGCTGAAATTTGTGCACATCTTTTATGAAATATGAAAACAGTTGTGCACACACTAGCTGCTCGAGTGAAGGTTTACATAGCAATTGCATGCATTTTTGTGGTCTATAATTTAGGGAATTTTCTACATATTCTATTTGCATAATAATTATCATTATTTAGCATAATTATCATATGCATTGGTCTCTTTAAGTGAGAAATTTTCATGATCTTGATTTTGTGAATTCATTTTTTTTATTTATTATGCAATGCCATATTTTTGTTGAAAAATATCAAATATCATTGTACACCCTCTCTCTTGTGCTAAGACATATTCACATATTTATGAAAATTATTCTTATGTATAATTTGACATAAAGTAGTTATTGTCTTACTTTATTAATTTTTTGTTGGATTACAACAGTGCGAACATAAACTGTTCGAGAAAGTTTTTCTTTGAGGTTAAAGCTCATTGAGAATCGGCAAACCTATTGATTTAGCTAGCAGACAACCATTTCTTAAACATAATTAAATTTTTTGAACTTTTAGGTATTATCTAAAAATTTAAAATGACATTCTGGGCTAGTCTTTTTTTCTAAGATATGGTAGATTATGTCGTAGATACAGAACCACCCGTTTTAGAACTTAATGTCAATGGTCAAACTAGAATGCGACTTGACAAATGGTTGGAAGATGACAAAGTAGATAGGACTACTATGTTGAGCTTTATGGAAGATGATTTAATTAGAGTTTTTGAGGATCATACCACACCTCAAAGTATGATGGGTGGTCTATCTGAAAAATGTGAGACCACTTCTGAGACCCATGTGTAATTGTTGTTAGAAAAATACAATTCTTGCAGAATGAAAAAAACAGACTCAATTACCGAGCATGTATATAAAATGACAGTGCTCGCAAAGGACCTTGCTGCATCCAAGAAACTAGTCCCTGATCGAATGCAAGTGTCTATTGTCCTTAATAGTCTCCCTCCATCTTGAGAGTCTGTTGTAATTGCATTGAACCATTATGCACAAGGGATAACCATGTCAAATCTTCTCATGCATCTCAGTATTGAAGCTGAGACAAGAATGATGAAGAAGTCAAATGAGCTCCACTTAGCCCAAAGTTCTTCTCAGATCCCCATGAAACCTTTCAATAATCAGAAAAATAATAGGTATGAGGGAAATAGAAGAAATTTTAGAAATCAAAATAATAAGATTGAGAAGACCTGTTTTTATTGTAAGGAAATTGGGTACATCAAGTTTAATTGTACCAAGCTGAAAAACAAAAATAGAAACCAAAATAACAACCTTGCTCGTAATAAAAATAAAAGAAATGACTTGATTTGCGTAGTCCTCGAATCAATAATTGCCGACTATGACCTGGGAAATTGGTGGGTTGACTCCGCCTCCATTCAACATGTCTCGAGGACCAAAGACAGATTCACAGAATTGAAGGAGATTGCAGCCGATAACTAATGGGTTTATATGGGAAATGACACATATTGTGATGTACTTGGTGTCGGTACTTTCAAGTTGTGTTTACCAGGAGGAACAAATCTCCTATTGACTGATACTTTGTATGCACCCAATATAAGGCGCAATTTGATTTCTGTTCCTAGGTTAGACGACAAGGGTTATGAAATAAGATTTAAGTCTGGTCGAGTCACCATTAGGAAGCATTCTAGAGCATTGGTGTATAATACTAAAGTTGACAATTTGTACCGACTGAATATTAATGAAAGTTCATCATTTTCTGGTTATTTTGATGCCTCTTTTGATGCTTATGTATATATGGATGATCCATATTTATGGCACTTAAGATTACGATATATAAATAAAGACATAATGAATCAAATGATTAAAAAAAGTTTGCTCCCCAATTTAGGAGAAATTGTGCTCAAAACATGCGAGCCATGTATTTCTGGTAAATTAACTAAGAAGCATTTCCCGTAAAGGGAAAATGTCCAGTGAACGACTTAGTATTGTTCACTATTGTTCACTCTGATATATGTGGCCCATTAAATGTAAAAATACATAGAGGTATGAAATATTTTATAATATTTATAGATGATTATTAACGTTATGGATACCTAATTAGTAAGAAATCAAATGCATTAGAAACTTTTAAAGAATATACATCTAAGGTTGAAAATCAGTTAGGTAGGCATATTAAAATTCTTCGAACAGATAGTGAAGGTGAGTATTGCTCTGCTTTATTTACCAAATTTTGTAAAGAGCATGGTATAATTTATGAAACAACTATGTTATACACATCACAACAAAATGATGTAATTGAAAGAAGAAATAGAATTCTAATGGAAATGGTTAGATATATGCTGAGCCATTCAAATTTATCACCTCATTTTTGGGGTGAGGCTCTCAACACTACAATGGATATTATTAATCGTGTCCTAACTACATCTATAGATTTGACCCCATATGAATTATGGATAGGTGGGAAACCTGATCTTACTATCTTCAAAGTTTGGGATTTTTAAGCACATGTGCTTATACCACCACAAAATAGAGATAAATTGTAAAATAAAACTATAAAATACTCTTTTATAGGCGATTCAGAAAATTCTAAAGTGTATAGATTCTATAACCATGATACTATATCATTAATAGAGAGTCGTAATGCTCATTTCTTAGAAAATATAAATGATGAAAATATTTTAAATAATCCTATTAACTTACATGAAATTGATAAAGATAAGGGTCTGGAAGACCTAATTTCTCATACTCCCTCTATATTTAGTGAGAATGATTCAATTGAATCAAGCAGCGTTTTAAAAAACGCCGAGTCGAACCGGACTCGCCCGGTTCGACTCGGAAATAGTGAAAAAGGAACCGGATCGCCCAAAAATCGGAAATCGTCCGGTTCTAGAGAGAACCGGACGATTCTGTACAGTGAATCGCCGATTCATTGTACGGAATCGGCGAGTCCGAACAGTGAATCGGCGATTCCGTACGGTTTATTTTTTTTTTTTTTTTTTTTTTTTTTTTTTTTTTGTTTTTTTAGACTCTATGTATTAGTTTATTTTTAGTAACTCTATAGTATTACGTTTAAGTTTTTTTTGGTTTTTACGTAACCCTAATTAAGTAAGTTTAATTTTTTAGTAACT
>NW_006494943.1:1229386-1239430 GCF_000471905.2 Amborella trichopoda
GGAGGGTAGTAAATTATGTAGAGACTTATTCTGCTGTAGCTAAATTTACTATCTGTTAGGATCATCCTAACATTAGTTGCATATTATGTATACTACAATTATTTACTAGATGGATGTACAAATAACTTTACTTAAATAAAGAATTAAAAGAAGATATATATATATATATATATATATATATATATGAAACAACTAGAAGAGTATGTAATTAAAGGCCAAAAAGACAAAATATATAAACCTAAACAAATTTATATGGTCTAAAATAGTCTTCTAGGCAATGATACTTTACTTTTCCATAAATCAATCACTAAAATTGATTATATAGCCAATAGGTTAGACCATTGTGTATATGTCTAGAATAGTGGGAGCAAATTTGTTATATTGTCACTATATGTGGGTAATATTTTGATAGCCGGTAATGATATTGACATGATTAACCATACCAAATCATGACTAAGTTCCCATTTTGAGATGAAAGATATGGGAGCAGCCTCATATGTATTGGGCATTAAGATAACAAGAGATAGGAGTTCGAAACTTCTATGTTTGTCTCAAGAAAATTATTTAAAAAGTATTTTAAAGATATTTAAGATAGAAAATTGCAAGCCCATAGATACACCAGTTGGTAAAGGCTTAAAATTATAAAAGAAAACGCGTCCATTAAATGATAGTGACAAAGCTGCAATGGAAAGAATTCCATATGCTCAAGCTGTAGGATGCAAAAATTATCATAAATGATTTAAAGCTGGATATAGCCGACGGACCTGTTAAAAGTTTTTGTGATAATGAAGCCGCTATTTCATCAATTAGAAATGAAGCTTATAGTTCCAAGGGTAAGCACATTTAAATTGATTATCATTATATTTATGATATTATTGAAAAGAATAAAATAACTGTAAGTTATTTGCCATCTTCATATATGATTGCAGATCATTTGACAAAGGGATTGGTGTAAAAATATTATCAAAGCATGTAGCTTTGATGTGACTTAAAAATATTTAAGTCAAGAACTCCCAAATGAGATATTTTCTTTGATGTCTTGATCATGAAAGGAAAAGCCGCATTAGCGTGAAAAACCTCATGAGATGACTTTGGATATTTTTTGTTATGAGATGTATAACCGCACTAGCGTGAAAAACCTCATGACAATGATATTCTCATAAATGTTAAATCCATTAAGTGGAATTATATCAGTATATCTAGCCCTCATGGCCAAGTGGGAGATGTTGATATGTATGATGGCCATAGGGCTAAGATGTCATATATTTATCTTTCTTATTATTTAATTTAATGATTTAATGTTTATCAATAAACATGAGGGCCTTTTTAGAGAAAGAAGAGGTCATCATCTAACAAGTAGATGATAACTACCCACCTCCCAGAATTGTGGGCCAGGTTTTTCAGAGTTTTCAGGAGAAAGCCGACCATTGGATAACGGTTTCCTCCATCCCTCTATAACTAGGCCTTTCATGGCGCACACACAAAGAAGTTTAAGTTTTTATTGTTCTGAAAAACTCTTCACTCGGCAATCCTCAGTCTCACGACATTGCCCTTAATCTTGGAAAACCCTTCACTCTGCAATCCTCAATCTCACGACATTGCCCCTCAGTCTCACGACATTACCCCTAATCCTGAAAATTTAGAGATCCATCTCTTCCCTCCCCCAAACCTGTCCAAATCTATTGATGATGTCAAAAGCTACTTGATATTGTCCGATAAAGGTAATGACATTAAAAACATCCCTATTTGGTCTAAAAAGGGTTATGACCTAAAACTTTCTATTAATCGGTCCAATGCGGGTGAAGTCCTTAAAAGCAACCTCTTGGTATTGCATATTTAGATGTGGAAAATAGGTGGAAAATAGTCAAACTTCTGCCCACTTATCCTTGGTAGAATGAACCTGTGGAGCCCTTGATGGCTAGTATGAGTACCCCCCACTAGTCTCCCATGTTACAAGCACATGTAGCTCTTGCCATTAGTCAAGAGGGTTCTCTATTCGATGGTGCCCCAATTTAAAAAAAGAATAAATTCCTCGAAGCATATTATCCATCATTCTCAAGACGCAGCTCCTCACAGACCTATCCCGAACCAAACGGTAGGTTGTGCAATGCCCCATGTCCATAGATATATACCCTTACTCACCGCAAGGCATGCCATACCCAACGAGCCCAAGCTCGCCTCCTTTCATAAAGCCGAAAATGGTGGGCGGGCGCACACCAGTTTTCTCCCAAGGGTATTGTCAAAAGCGGCACGGCCCCATGTATCCCCACTGGATCACACTTACGCAACATGCCCCGACTCCATCGGCCGAATTTGTTGTTGGGGCTAAGTCAAACGATGTGAGCCATAGCTCCGCAATACATTAATCCTTAAATCGTCTCATTCATGACATCCTATGCCCTCATCTCATGCATGACCATCTCATAACGCTACTTGCCTTTATTAACTTTTCACATCTCCTAGTATCAACCATTCCCTTTAGGGAAAAGTTTATATGGAGCCGAGGTTTTAAACAATCAAATTTGAGCCTATATCAAAATTTTTACTAGAAAACGTTATTTTGATGCGTAAATATCTTCAAATTGATCTTATCGACATTAAGATGCATGGACATGAGCAAAAAAATAGATTTTAAGTTTTGCAAATAGTGTATTTTATAACGCAGTTTTAGACCGTCAATTTTCAAGATTTTCAAATTTTCATCGATAAGTCGATCTACACATTTTTTAAGCTTCGAACTTTATAAATAAATACAAAAATATATTGTAAGGCTTTCACAAAGATTCCTCATATTAAAATCATATTTCTCGATACTATTGAAGGTAGGTTCTAATTTGATTGTTTAGAGCCTAGGCTCTATACAAACCGACGCTTAGGAGAAGGTATCGATGTATTTACGTTTATCCATTTGTAAATGTATTTGTTAAATGTAATATATATAAATAAACTATTAATTTTTTGAATTTTTTCCTACATTCAAGTGATGTGGAGAGGAAGATACGACAAAAAAAAAATGACAGAGCCTGCAGGGAGCTTCTCTCTTTAAAAGGGTTCTTGATAAAAAAAAAAGTCCGATCACCAGCCTCACGGCACACCCCTCTCAGATCTCAACTTGTGACTCTTCTTCGCTCCATTAATTTTACTTTTATTGGTATGAGAGTGATCCAGGTTCTACATTACTAGTATTCTGAATTTTTTTTATGCTAGTGCTTTTCTTATTTGCTTCTCTCCCACGCACTAGCTATTTCTGATCATCGGGCTCTGGTAAAAAGAAAAATTTTCTTCTTCTTCTTAATTCATGCATGCACAACAATATTTTTTCTGTACCACGAATATATCACAGGCTCCTCTTTATCCGTTGATTCATTAGCCCCAATCGTGAAAAATCCTTGTCTTGCACTTTTCCAACCACTTAGTTTAAGAAAAAGGGGATTTTCTTTTGATTTGTCAACAAGAGATCCAACAATTAAAAAGGGAAACAGGGAAAAATGTATGTGACGATTCTCTCTCTCTAGTCTATTCTATGGTTATAAGCCGTGCTGATCTCACATGGTTTACCCAATTTATTTTCTTTTGATGCCTAATTTAGCCAGAAGCTAATCTCAATTGGATTAATTATTTTCCTTTAATATAAGGGCCCACATCCTTTAGCTTTGGGTTATCTTTTATCAATAGTAGTACGTATTGTTTTATTGCCTATAAATTTAATTGTCATATGTTTTGGATTGGCTTATTTGAAGAAACATATGATTTTTTATTAGATAACTAAGAATATTTGGTGAATAGCTAGAGGTTTTATTTTATTGGAAGGTCAATGTGATATTGATCAATTATATATATTCTCGAGCCAAAGTTCTTACCATTGTTTTAACAATTAACTATCGTTGGAGGCATAGACCACATAATTATTTTTGGTGGCTTCTAGTTAGTTTATTTGACAGTCTCATTTTGCTTAGAATCCAGAAGCTATTTAGGCTACTCACTCATAACTTAGCAAATGGCTAGTAGAATTATTATGTCTGAAATTTCACGAAATAAAATACTAAATGTAACTAATATTTGCATGTAGAAGAGGAAGATGAAATATCGCATCATCCAAGATCAAATTTTATATCTACTAAATGTAGATCCACCAGTAGTTGATGATAAACCAATTGAAGAAGAAAAAAAAAAGTCAAATTGTTTTTCAGAAGATGACCTCATGGCTAAAACATCAATGTTAACTTTTATGCAAGATGACTTTATTAAGGTATCCGACCATACATAACATCTAAGAAAATACTAGATGCAATAAAAGAAAAATATGACACAACATCTAAAACTCACATCCAATTGCTATTATAGCAATATAACTCAATTAAAATGAAGGAAGGTAGTAATGTAGTGGAGCATGTTAACAAAATGTTTATCATGATCAAGGACTTAGCCATTGCTGGGAATGAAGTTCCCGAGTGTATGCAAGCTTCCACACTCTTAAATAACCTTCCACCTTCATGGAGGATGGTAACAATAATACTTAGGTTGAATGTCAAATCTCTTACATTAAGGGACCTACCTATGCAACTAGCATTAGAGCAAGAAACGATGAACAAAGATAAAAAAAGTGAGCTCATGCTTGCCCAATGACCTCCCAAATATAGTCAATCTAAGCCTAACATCTAGAAATTCAAGAAAAGTCTAATAAGAAGAACAATAGGTTAAAAAATAAAGGATACAAGCCTTACAACCAAGAGACTAAACAAAGATTGCCAAAATAATTCTTATGTGGTTAGCTAGGCCACTTCAAAAACCACTGCCCACATAATAGAAACTCACAAAATCAAAGGCATAGCAGCAATGGAAGCAGGAGGTGTGAAGTTGTTTGTGTAGTCTCTGAGTGCTTGCTTGGAGACCACGATATCAAAGGATGATAAGTAGAATCAAACGCTAATCAGCATATTGCAAGCTCAAAAGGCCTTTTCGAGGACTTCAAATAAATAAAATGTGAGGAGAAACACATCTACATAGGGAACAACACCTATTACGATGTATCAACTTTAGAGTCATGTACGTCGGATGTAGGGGCAATTGATCTTGTATTAACTGATGTATATTTTGTCTCTAGTATGAGGCGGAGTATAGTATCTATTTCCTTGTTTATTAGATTGAGCTTTGAAGTTCGCTTTCGATTAGTGAAAGTCTTAGTCAGAAAGCATGGATAAATTTATGCTTGGGGACACTTGGTTGATAACCATAACTTGTTCATTCTTTATGTAAATGAGAAATAGGTGAATAAAATTTTTAATTATTCTGGTTATGTTGATTGTGCAATGGTTGTTGATGCATACACTTGGCATCTAGATCTTGGACACATAGGAAAAGACAAAATAAATATATTAATAAAGAAATATCTTATTCCAAACCTAAATAATGTGGAATTTCTAACCTGACAGCACTGCTTGTCCTGAAAAATGACTAGAAAATCATTCAATAGAGGGGTTTGGATATGTTTATCGAATATACTATAAATCTGAAGCCTTAGAAATATTTAAAAATATATAAAAAGAAATAGGAAATCAATTGGATATGAATATAAAAGTTTTTAAAACTGATAGGGGAAGAATATCAAAGTTTTCAACACTTATTGCCAAGAAAATGGTATTAAAATACATGCCACTATGCTTTATACTTCATAACAAAATGGTATAACTGAAAAGCGTAATAGAGCCCTCTTAGAAATGACTAGATCTATCATGGCTCATGCTAGTCTACTCAAGACCTTTTGAGGAGAAGCAATAAACACATCTATGTATATTTTTAATAGGGTTTCAACTAGGGCAATAAATTCTACCCATGATGCATTGTGGACAGGTAGAAGACCTGATTTAAGCAATTTAAAGAAGTGCGGGTCAACAACATATGTTCTAATTCTATAGTAGCATAAAAATGAGTTAAAAAACACAACTCTAGTTTGTAATTTTATAGGATACCCTGAAGGTTCAAAGGGTTATAGATTTTATCATAAAGATAAGAGACTCGTTGAAAGTAGAGATGCTCAGTTCCTAGAAGATTTTCATGAAGCAAACCTATCTGCAATGGACAATGATGATCTACTTAAAATCATAAGTGACTTAGAACCACTATCTATGGTGGATATGAATAATCCTAATAAACATAATGATGATGAAGTACTCACATACCATATGTTAAGTGGTCAAAAGAGGTCTAGAGCTCATCATACCTTGATGATTTTTATATCTACATGAGTGAGGATATAGACAACCTTATTGACCTAGATAAAATCAATGATCTATTTGGTGACAATGGTACAATGAAGTAACAAGAATATCAATAATGACTTAATGCCATGAAAAAATAATTAAATTCATTTGAGAAAAATAAAGTTTGGGATATATGTGATTTACCACTAGATAGAAAACTTATAGGTTCCAAATGAGTATTTAGAAAGAAGCTAAAATTTGATTAATCAATTGATAAATTTAAAGCTAAGTTAGTAGCAAAATGCTTTACCCAACGAATAAATTAATACCCAAGATAAGCTCTAGATCTAGAGGCACCTCCTATAGGCAAGTCTGGATCGATTTGACTAAGAATTAAAAACTAAAAAATAAAATTGGGCCAAATCAACTCTACAACACAACTCTAGGTAGGAGGACCCGTGACCAAAACCCAGCAAAATGGGTCTAGAGCCTGCTCCCATATTCAGCTAATCGGGTTGGAACAAGTTCAGGTCAAACACAACCCCTAAACAGTTCCGTTTCATGGGCGTTCAAAATGTAGGAAAGCCTGCTAGTTTGCATTTTCTATCGAAGAGGAAAAAATAACATAGAAAGAAAATTAACCTGAAATATTATAAAAAATCGAAGCAATTCAAAACAAAAGATTGATCATGTTTGAACAGAGAATGTGTCACAATTATCACGAGTAATGAGAAACCATGTGCTTGACATGGCCATTTGAAATTTATCCAAACTATTCTTTTATTTTTTTCTCTCCCATTTCATGCAAGGAGGCTTAGCCATTTTGGCCTCTTTCTATTAATGGATTCACCCCTCTCCATTCTAGAGTAGTTGTGAACTCGTGGAGGGCTATAAAAAACTTATAGGTTCCAAATGAGAATTTATTGTCAAAAAAAAAAAACAAGGGGAAACATAATCGATTTCACACTACAATCCTCTATAAACTAGTGCGAAATTTTTCCACGGCTGAACTACAAGGATATGCGACTTCTTTTTTTTTTTCGTAATTCAGTGGGGATGACAGGCACCTACCCATTTTTTCAATAAATTGGGGGAGTTATATTTTGAAGGTGTTAATTGGGGGGGCCAACGGTAGGAATGGATACCACGATGTTGGTATATGTGACTTGCACATTGAAAATTTATTATTAAAAAAAATAAAAAAGAAATATAAGATTGTAGGACTTCACAACCTTGTTGGTATATGTGACTTGCACATTGAAAATTTATTATTCAAAAAAATAAAAAAGAAGTATAAGATTGTAGGACTTCACAACCTTCTCTTACCATAGATGTTTGAAAGTACGATATTATGCAAATTTCTTGACCATTAAATGTTAGAGAGCATAAAATTGAATGGCTCCTCCTTCCCCCGCTCTTTTTCCTTTTTACCTTTGGGCAAACTATTTATACTTTTCTACTGCCTATAAATTATATTCTCCCCCCTATCCAAGTGTTTAATACGAAGGAACGGCTGAGAATGACTTAATTATAATGTCATGCTTGTGCACTATTTTATTTTAAATGTTTTTCTATAAAACATTTTGACACCAAATTTTGGGCATCCTCTCTTAAACTCGATTATGCAAAAAATATAAAAACATATTCTTGGTAAGAAAGACCAAAATACCTCTAAAAATTTTAGGAGTATTTTGGTCATTTTATTATATCGGGAATATGTTTTTATATTTTTTTAGGTGTGCCCCGTTGAGATAATGGCACATACCACATTTCATATTCACATGATTGTAGAAAAAATTAAAAATAAAATACTCAGAGACATTGGATCTTGTCAGTGGCTCACTTGATCTAAAGTGAGCACGATGGTTTCATCCATTTGCATATGGAGATCCATGTGACACTAGGAGACAATTCGGCTCTCTAGAAATAAATATCTTTTTGTAAAAACTTCATTCTTCATTGAAGAGTATTTTATTTTAAACGTAACAATATTTTAGAATAAAATAAGTTGTTTGAAAGCATAATATTATGCACGTTTCTGGACCATGAAATGCTAACGAGCATAAAATTTTCGTGGCCCCTTCTTCCCCTACTCTTTTTCCTTTTTTATTGGGCAAGCTTTCTATATTTCCCTATTATTTTTTTTATAGAAGTTGTTTACTTCCGCCTATCCAGTCGTCCAATCTGAATGAATGGCTAATATGGTCCCAAATATAATATCATGATTGTACATTGTTTTATTATTAACTTTTTTTCTACAAAATATTTTGACATCAAATTTTGGGCATTCACTCCTCACTCAAACTAGCACTTGCAAAAAATATAAAAAATATATTTATGAAAAAATAGAATTATCAAAATACCCCAGAAAAATTTTGGGGTATTTTAGTCTATCTTATCAGGAATATGTTTTTATATTTTTTTAGGGGTGCCCCACTGAGATGATTGCACGTACCAAATTTCATATTCACATGATCTGTAGAAAAAACTTTAAAATAAAATATTATGAGGCATTAGATCTAATCAGTAGCTCCTTGATCTAAATTGGACATGATGGATTCATCCATTTGCATATAAAGAACCATGTCACACTAGGAGACCATTCGGCTCTCTGAAATTAAATTTCTTTTTTTAGATAGTTCATTATTCATTGAAGAGTATTTTATTTTAGAAGTAACAGTATTTTAAAATAAAATAAGTTGTTTGAAGTACAATATTATGCACGTTTCTAGACCATGAAATGTTAGACCATGAAATGTTAGAGAGTATAAAATTTCATGGCCCCTCCTTGCCCCACTCTTTTTCCTTTTTTTGGCCAAGGGCGTGCATTGCATGTGAAATTGAATATTAATTATATAAAAAAGTGAAAAAAAAGACATTTGACTATAGAGAGAGAAAAATCGATGTTTTAGTAGATCCATCTTCACGTAATATGAAGAGAAAAAGTGCTATTTTAAGCATTTGATTTCTATTATTTTCTGACCTACTCGAAATTCTTTTAATTATCTCAGTAATATATTATATAAGTACAAGTAAACATTATTATAAAAAATTACGAAGAATAAAAATGCTAAAACATGTCTCATACACTATAAAACACGATTATTATTCTATTTATAATTTGCATTTATGGTCAATAATTATTTGTATCTATCTATAAAGAGAGTACAATGAAAAAGCATATTAAGAGAAAAATCCAAAATCTAAAAAATAAAAAACATCTAAGATTGAGTAAGACTTCATAAAAATAGTGAGAAAATTCTAAAAAATATGGAAGCCTTTAAGATAGAAAGTTAAATAGAAAGTACATGGAAATAGGGATATATATATATATGAAAAATGCTGAGATTAGCTTACTCGCATATATGAACATATGCGTTCATATGAGCCCAACGGCCCAGATTGAATCTGAGCCGATTTGACGGTCACGACCTCATTTTGCATTTTAATTTTATTTTTTCTTCTACGAATCTAAATAATTTGAAATTTTAGGGGTGTATTCTTAAAAAATAGAAGAATCTAATAAAAATATCAAAAAAATAATTTGTAAGAAATAAATAGATCAAAATACCCCTGAAATATTTCAAGAGTATTTTGGTCAATTTAATTATTACGAATTATTTTTAAATTATTTGTATTAAATGTACCTTGATGAAAAGAATATATTCCTAAAATTTCAAGCTATTTAGATTTGTATAAAAAAAAAATTAAAATTCAAACACGAAATGAGGTTGTGACAGTCAGATTGGCTCAAATTCAATCTGGGCCGTTGGGCTCATATGTCCATATGCATTTTCCTATATATATATATATATATATATATATATATATATATATATATATA
>NW_006494943.1:1239991-1251442 GCF_000471905.2 Amborella trichopoda
ATATATATATATATATATATATATATATATATATAAGTCTTCCCAACGCCTATAGGCGGAAATGAACAGTGATTCGCCTATGCTCCTAACCGTCCAAAGTTCATTGCACAGTCACCGTTGTTCGGTAGTGTTTCATTTTTCATTTTTTTCTACAAATTGGAATGATCAGATATTTGGAACGTGTTTCATCAAAAGTAGGAGAATCTAATAAAAATATGAAATTTTGTTTTTTTGTAAAATATAAATTGACAAAATTACTTGATCAATTTACATTTTGCGAATTATTTTTTTCATATTTTTATTATATGTGCATCACTAAGATGTTCTCCAAATTTCAAGTAATTTGAATTTGTAGAAAACAAATAAAAATTGAAACACTAACGGACAACTGTGACTGTGCGATGAAGTTTGAATGGTGATGGGGGGCAGGCGAAATCACTGTTTATTTTGCATATAGGCATTGGAAAGACTATATATATGAAGATACTACAAAAGGCCTATAGGCGAAAATGAACAGAGGTTTCGTCTAACTTCATCACCATCCAAAGTTCATCACATGGTCACGATTGTCCGATAGTGTTTTATTTTTATTTTTTTTATACAAATTGGAATGACCTGAAATTTGGATCGCTTGTGTTCATAAAAAATAGGCGAATCTACGAATTATTTATGTTTCTGGGGTATTTTACATGAAACAAATTGATCAAAATATCCCGAAAGGTTTCGGGGGTATTTTGGTCAATTGTTTTTGCAAATTATTTTTTTATATTTTTATTAATTGCGTCTCACTAAAATATACACACGCTCCAAATTTCAGATCATTCCAATTTGTAGAAAAAAATAAAAAATAAAATACTACTAGACAATCGTGACCGTGCAATGAAGTTTGGACGGTGATGAAGGTAAGTGAAATCACTATTTATTTTCTCTTATAGGCATTGAAAAGAGTTTTCTATATATATATATATGGGTTGCAACCTTAAACAATCCAATTAAGGTGCACCTCCAAATTTTATCATAAAATGTAATTTTGTTGTAAGAATTTCTTAGTATTATCTTATAATCTATTTCATATCTAATTAGAAAATTTTAAACTCCAAAAATAGTTAAAATCAAGTAGATCTACTAACATATGAAAATCTTGAAATGGACGAGATAATGTGTTGCAAGATGCACTATTTTTTAGACTCAAAAACCTTTTTTTTATATATATTCATAAATCTCGATGTCGAGATGATCAAATGGAGGATTTTTCAACATTAAAATAACCTTTTCGATAGATTTTTGAGGTGCATCATTAATTCTACATTTTAAGGTTGCAACCTTATATAAACTTATCCATATATATATATATATATATATATCTGAGTAATGATTCAATGCAACGATTGTATCATAGTATAATGAAACAACACTTCTAGAAAACCATGTTTGTGTTATTTGTATGACCTCAAATTTTGCACACACAATTTTTTCATCTCAATAATCAATCCCCTAAAAAACAAAAGTTCAATTTGAACTCTAGATATGGTCAAAATGAGTCCCATCCAAAAACGAATCTAGACTATTCATTTTGTGAATTTCAATTTCTTAGCCTTTATAAACTCAATATCATTTTTTTCTTTTTTAACATTGTTCATCTAATAATAATAAAACCATCCAAAAAAATTGGAAATGAAAAAAATCCTTCTAAGGCCTAGATCTAGGCATCTCACCAAAATGAATGGCCTATGTTAATTGGGCTAAAAAAATACTTAAAATAATTTCTAGGTTGTGTTTTTTATTTTTTATTTTTTTGTGGTTGTTCATTAGAATGAAAATAGTGTATATTTTAAATTTTGGATCAAACAAATGTCTATAAGGTGGGTTTTTAATGTTGTTTCATCATATTACTATACAACGGTTATATGTAATCATTGCTATATATATATATATATATCGTTATTACGAAAATACCTTAAAGTTTATGTTATTACACATAGATCCGTTTTTCAACTTGATAAATATTTTTTTTTTGGGAAAATTACAAAAAATACCCCAAGTCTACACTTTCTATGTCCAACCTAACATTTGCATTGACTTTTTTCCCCCAAAGTACACTTTTTATGCAAATACCCCCCGACCAAAAAAAAAATTAAAAAATGCCTAAACTACCTTCCCCTACTTTTACCTTACCCATGCCTCTCTCTCCTATATCCCACCAAAATAAGGCTCTAGCACTATGTAAGTGCAGTCTGACAATGGATCAAGCACTCTGGCACTATGTAGTACGGTCCGATAGTGGAATGAGTCATAATGCTCTGATACTATGTAAGTACGGTCCAACAATGGAACACTATGGAATCACATCACTCTAGCACTGTGTAAGTGTGGTTCCATAGTGGAACACTCTGGAGTTACAGGGCTCCAGCACTGTATACGTGCGGTCCGGTAGTACATGTTCTGGAGTCACAACACTCCAGCAGTTGCAAAGGGGAGCCCGACAATAGAACTTTTGAGTCATTGGTTCTGGCAGTTGTAAAAGGGTGGTCCGGCAATACTCAGTTTCGGTCCGGCAATGCGATGGTCTGCTCCGAAAGTCATCAAATCTGGCCAAATTGATTTTTGTATATGGGAAGGGCATTTCCGTCTAAAAAACTGAACTTTTTCCATTGGGAGTTATTTGCATAAAAACTTTGTTTACGAGGGAAAAGTGAGAGAAAAAGTTTGGTTGGGAGTAAGTTGCATAAAAAGTGTAATCTTGGGGATTTTTTATAATTTTTTTATTTATTTAGTTAAAAGACAGAACTGTCTATTTTCAGTTTTTCAAAATCTAAAAATTCATTTAATTTGGTTTTTGAAAAACCAAAACTATATATCGCCCCATGACAACTAAAACCCCTTTTTTCTCTCATTGGCTTTTTTTTTTTTTTCTAGTAAGAGACGAATCAACCACCTAGTTGCTCGAATTGATAAGGAGTTCAGGCTCTTTGAAAACATAGACAGAGAAAGAAGGCAAAGATAGAATTACAGGTCAAAGTTAATGGAAGACCATGAAGTGCCTAAATGGGCCCTTTTAGTCGCCAAGGTAGAGAAAACCGAGACCGAAGCCAAAAATAGCCATGTTACGGGAAAGAGAAAAATGTAAAGAGGTTGTTTATGTCGATTATCTAAGGGCTGGATTGAATTTTAGATTAAACAAAACCACCTTTTGGATCATAACATGGTTATGTAGACCCTGATCATACTAAAACCAGGTTATTGAGAAATGACTATTTGGATAGCTGGTAGATAATACCCAAGTTATGAAAAATCTCTCGTTTGGGTCATCTATTTGCGTAATTTGACTCTATTTATGATACATTGGGTAGGTATGCAACATCTTTATGCAAAATATTTTCAAGTGAAAATTACGTTACACATATTTGGTATGCAACAATACATATAAAGAAAATTTCCATTGTAGAAATTTTTATTTTAGAGCAAGCAACTATCTCAACATTTTTAGAAAGAAAATTGTCTAAAACTTTAAATTTGATATAGTTTCTTTCCAAAATTTTTGAGATAGTTTCTCTCTCTAAAAATTTGAAATTTTAGATTGGTGAAATTTTCTCTCTCTAAAAAATTTGAGATAGCTTCTATCTCAAAATATTTTCAAGTAGTTTTTTTTTTCAAAAATTTGATGTAGTTTCTCTCACTAAACTTTAAAATACTCTCCCTATCTAAAACTTAAAATTTGAAAAAGTTTCTCTAAAAATTTTGAAATAGTTTCTCTCTCTAAATTTTTTTAAAGCAATTTCTCTCTCTAAAACTTGATATAGCTTCACTCTCTAAAGGTTTAAGATACTTTCTATCTAAAACTTGAAATTTGATATAATTTCTCTCTCTAAAATTTTTGAGATAGTTCTCTCCCTAAAAAGTTTCAGGTTGTTTCTCTTTCTAAATTTTAATGTAGTTTCTCTATCTAAAAATTAAAATTTGAGATAGTATTTCTCTCTAAAAGTTTTAAGATAGTTACTCTCTAAAAAAAAATTTAGGTAGTTTCTCTCTCTAAAACTTTAAGATACTCTCTCTCTCTCTCTCTCTACTAAAGTACTTAAAAGTTGGAGTATTAACTTTCCCTTTTAACATTTTGAGATAGTTTCTCTTTCTAAAAATTTAGGTCTTTTTTTTCTTTAAATTTTAAGATACTTTCTTTCTCTAGAACTTGAAATTTAAAAATTTGGGTGGTTTCTCTTTCTCTAAATTTTGAGATGGTTTCCCTTTAAAATTTTTAGATAGTATCTCTTTCTAAAATTTGATATAGTTTATATCTTTAAAGTTTTAAGATATTTTCTCTTTTTAAAACTTGAAATTTTGAGATAGTTTCTTTCACTAAAATTTTTAGATATTTTTCTTTAAAATTTTGCAATATTTTCTCTTAAAAAGTTGAAATTTGAGATAGTTTCTCTATCTAAAACTTGAAATTTGAGATAGTTTTTCTCTCTAAAAAATTTCATGTAATTTTTCTATTTAAAATTTGATATAGTTTCTCTCTCTAAAATTTTAAGATTTGTTTCCCCCCCAAAACTTGAAATTTGAGATAGTTTTTATATAAAATTTTAAGATAGTTTCTTTCTCTAAATTTGATATAATTTCTCCCTCTTAAATTTTGAGATACTTTCTCCATCTAAAACTTAAAATTTGAAGTACGTTCTTTCTCTAAAAATTTTGAGATAGTTTCTCTCTAAAAATTTACAACTAATTTCTCTCTCTAAGATTTCATTAGTTGTTCTTTCTAAAGTTTTAAGATACTTTCTCTATCTAAAAATTCAAGTTTGATATAGTTCTGTTTTTTTAAATTCTTGAAATAGTTTCTCTCTAAAAAAATTAAGGTAGTTTCTCTATCTAAAATTTGATATATTTTAGGGAAAATTACGTATATATCCATTATAGTTTACGTTATTATAGAATAGTTTCTGTTATTACCTATCTGTCTGTTTTTTCAATCGTAATCAAGCCAATTTTGGTTTTTAAAAAAACGAAAAAATTTCAGTAGGTTGAAGAACCAAATTTTTTTTCGTTGGTACTCCGTGTATTCTCGCTATGGATTGCCCCTTTTTCGGTTGTTAAATAACCTAATTCAATGGATTTTGGGTTATTGAACATCCAAAATCCTCTATGTTTTTTTTGACCCACGTTTTATTCGTCTTTTCCCTTTAAACTCTTCCTCATGTATATCTATATATATTATTTATAGTAGAGAGAGAATGGATAAACGTAAAGAGTTTAAACTCTAACTCTAAGGTAGAGAAAGAGAATGGATAAACATAAGAAGAGTTTAAAGCTACCCAATCTAAGGAATAGAGAGAGAATGGATAAACATAAGAAGAGTTTAAACCCACCCAATCTGAGGTAGAGAGAGAGAATGGATAAACATAAGAAGAGTTTAAACCCACCCAAAGTATAGAGAGAATAGATAAACATAGGGGAGAGTTTAAAAGGTAGAGAATAGTCTAAACCCACCCAATGTTTATCCATTCTCTTTCTATACATTAGTTAGAGAAGAGTTTAATCCCACCCAATGTTTATCCATTCTCTTTCTATACCTTACATCAGATGGGTTTAAATTCTTACCCTTTAAACTCTCTCCTCTATTTATCCATTCTCTCTCTTATGTTTATCCATTATCTCTCTATACCTTGAGTGTGTTTAAACTCTTCTCTATTTTTTTCTTTTCTCTCTTATGTTTATTCATTCTCTCTATACCTTAAGGTTTAAACTCTTCCCTATGTTTATCCAGGATTTCGGTTGTTGAACAAGTGAAAATCTATTGAATTCGGTTCTTCAACAATCGAAAAAGGGAAAATCCAGAGAATACGTAGAGTACCTACGAAAAAAATAAAAAATTTTGGTTCTCGAAGAACCGAAAAAAATTTGGGTTCTTCAACTATCAAAAATTTGAATTTTTGGTTTTTCAAAAACTGAAATCAAATTTTTGGTTTTTTAAAAACCGAAATTGGCTTGATTTCAGTGGTTGAAGAACCAAAAATCCATTGAATTCGGTTGTTCAACAACCGGAAAAAGGTAAAATTGTCTTTTTTAAAAAAAAATTGGCTATGACAAAAAAACGGATAGATAGGTAATAACCGAAACTATTCGGTAGTTTTGTAATAACACAAACTATAACAGATATGTTCGTAAATTTCCCTAATATTTTATCTCCCTAAAATTTTAAGATACTTTATTCATCTAAAATTTATAATTAGATATAATTTCTCTCTCTAAATTTTTTGAGAAGGGTTCTCTCTCTAAAAAAATTTAGGTAATTTCTCTCTCTAAAATGTGATATAGTTTATCTCTTTAAAATTTTAATATACTTTCTCTCTCTAAAATTTGAACTTTGATATAGTTTCTCTCTCTAAGAAATTTGAGATAGTTTGTCTCTCTACAAATTTGAGATAGTTTGTCTCTCTACAAATTTTTAGTAGTTTCTCTCTTTAAAATTTGATATAGTTTCTCTTTTTAAAATTCTAATATACTTTTTCTCTCTAAAATTTAAATTTTGAGGTGGTTTCTCTCTCTAATTTGTGTGGATGTTTTGGCTTAATTGTATTTAATATAATGGGCAATTCTGGTTTGTGAAAATAGTATTGTCACAAGTTGTATTCCCTCTTTCATACTTACACAAAACAATGTTTTGAATAACTCTTTTTTTTTTTTTAGTTTTGTATACCCATGTTTTGGCTCTCTTTCTTGGTTACAGAACACATGATTAGGTATCCAAAAAATTGCCAAACATCTTTTTTGCAGGATAACATAGTTATTTACCCCAGGATCCAAACAACCCCTAAGTGATTTGCAAGGGGAGTAGACCTATCTCGATTTACTAAAAAAATCAAGAGAAAAGAGTAAACCCTAAATGGGTATGTGCTACTAGAGAGAGAAAAGAATAGTCCATCTATGGTTTTAAGTACTCTTATGGTGTTAAGTACATAAGGAGGGAATGCATCAGATTTAATGACCGGAAGTGAGGATATGGTGAATGAGATGGTTGATTCTGATTTTAAGATCTCAGAAAAACTTAAATTTAATAAGGCCAAAAATGATAAAGATGAGAGAGAAAATGACGTTGTTAATAATGGCTAGAATGAAGAGATTCTCACATGGAGCAACCATAAGAGGTCAAGCCATAGCCACCCAAATGGTAATGGGAGAGGGAGTCGATAGCACCTTGAGTTTCTTTTACCGAGGAGATGGTGTCAATTCCAAATGCAAAAAAAATGGCAACGGATAAGAGAAAACAGAGGGAAACTGAGTTTTAACTGTTGATGGACGATACATAATTTCGGTTTTCAAAAACCGAAGTAAGTGAAGTTTCAGTTTTTGAAAAATCCAAAAGTTTAAAAATTTTGGTTTTTGAAAAAACAAAAATGGGCAATTCCGTCTTTTTTTTAAAAAAAAGTATTATGAAATTGAAAAAAGCGTATGTGTAATGACATAAATTTTAAGATATTTCCATAAAAATGAAAAATATAACAGATATACAAGTAATTTTTCCTTAAAAATATGATTTATTTTAAATACTATAAAATTTTATAGGGTTTCTACCTTTCCAACTAATTTCTCCCTTAGCATGCCTTACACTATTAGTTTCTCCCTCTCCAAACCATGTGGACCACTGGTTTCTCGCTCTCTAGGCTGTGGATCACTAGATGCTCATCTCTCTTCTTCAACTTTTCTCTCTTCCATTGTTGTCGTGCCTTGTACTATTTAAGATCTTCTATTCCATCTTTTTTACCATTATTAGCATGAATCGTGTCATACCTTACCTTGTCCTAGCAATCAACTTTTACTTGTTTAAAAAGCTTCTACTAATATTTATCTGTACTTTGTAATTTTTTGTTTTTTTTTTCATATTGTTATAATGTGACTTTGGATTGGTCTATAAAAAATTTTGATGAACAAAATGAAGGTTCACAAAATATTTTTAGATGATTAATTTAATTATTTTTATTTTTTGATTGATTTATTATTATTGTATGACATGAATTGTTGTATGTGTAACGCAAATGTGGACCACACATAGATGTTAATATATCTATATATAGACATATGCATTTATGTAGATACTTGTAAACTATATGAAGGAAACTTGTTTCATGCGAGCTAAACTCTATTTCTACAATATTTGGTCTAGAGGTATGAAGCATCCATCTTAAAGATGGATGCAAATAGGTGGTCCATCTAAAACCAAGCGTAACTAGCCGTCCAATTTTTTTAAAATATATTTTTTTTTTGCTTTTTCATATTCATAATCTCCATGTTAAAGATTATATATTTTTTAAAAATTAAGATCAAATTATATTTAAAAATATATTTATTGCCAAGCCCGCATTTCTACACTGCATAGAAACTGTGTCTTTATATAAATGTATGGTATTTAGATATTTTGGGTTCATGTTTCAACACTCATGTGTCATAAATAGACACATGTGTTTATGTCTATGTAACATAGTTGAAAATATGATATTATGCACGTTTTTGGGCAATTAAATGTGCATAAAATTTGATGGCCTCTCTTTTCCACTCTTTTTTTGTTTTTTTTGGATAATTAAATGGGAAAGAAAGGCCACTACTCATCTTTTCAAATAAATTAAAAAGTAGCTTTTTGAAAGTGTTAATAGAATGATGTTATTAATAGGAATAAAAACCACAATAGTGACCAGGATGTCAGTGCTACCACCCCGACCCCGACCCCTTATGATTCTTTTTCCTTTTTGGTATGTCATGCTAGTTTTTATCAACTTCCAAATGCAGATCCGCGTGACACTAGGAGACCGTTTGGCACTCAGGAAATAAATATCTTGAAAATTCCAAGAATGGCTTTTCCCAAAACGAGATAAAACAGGATTGCAGGAAAACTTTTTTTCCAATTTGAACGTCAATCGTTGTAAAGCCATTTGAAATGCATATTTTCGGGAATATTATCTTGAAAGTTAATCTCGGACATAGTCAACATAGGAATATCCAAATCTGTTAATGTTTTTAGCCTCTAGATCTCTGACCTGATAAATAGATGGAAAGTACGCAGAGATACTATTTATTTTTGATATAAATAGATCACATTCATTTTTGTCTGTCGAAGCGTCATTCACTAGAGGGTGCAATTGGCATACGGATGCATCTGTAGGTGTAGAGATAAGGTGCACCTTCAAATTTTATCATGTGTATAATTTTGATGTAAAATGTTCTTAGGATTCTCTTAAAATCTATTTTTATATTTAATTATAAAATTTTAAATTTCAAAAACAGTTAAAATCAAGTAGATCTATAAACATATGAAAATGGAAGGTGTGGATAATATGTTGTAAAATACACTATTTCCAAGACTTAAAACCTTTTTATTTTTCATAGTCATAGATCTCGATGTCGAGATGATCAATCAAAGGGTTTTTCAATATTAAAACTACCTTTTCCGATGAATTTTTGAGGGGCATCCGTAGTTTGTACATTATAAGGTTGCATCCTTATATAATCTTTTTCCTTCCTAGATTGAAAGTTCAAAAAAAAAAAATTCGAACTTTATGACACACCTAATGACTAATAAAATTGGTCTCATAGTGTACATTTCCTAAATGAAATCTCTCTCGTATTGCTTTTTGAGATCTTGTCCTTTATATAATGGAAAATTATTTCATGCGGACTGGACCACATTTCTACAATATATAGTCCAAAGGTATAAAGCATCCATTTTAAAGATGGATGCAAATAGGTGGTCCATCTAAAACAATTTAACTAACGGTTTAAATGTTTTTTAATATAATTATTATTTTTAATTTTGAAAAAATATTCATATTCATGATCTAATGTTAAAGATTATTGTTATACATCATTTTTGACATATTTGTATTCTTGAATCGTATAAGGAGAGAGCCAGTAACAACCTGGTCCTGCTGGTACCCAAGACACCGCCAGACCATGAAAACACTGCAAAATAATCCTAATATTGAGCAATCTTGGAAAAAAAAAATATGCCAGAATGGTTTGAAAAGCATGAAAAGGGTAGTTTGGGATGCTTGAAGGATACTCACAAGGTTTCTTCATATTCCAATAAATTTTGATACGATCAAGACGAAATTCGGTTCTCAAGACCAGTTCGACCTTATAATTACAGTCCTATGCTAGGGGCATCAAAACAATACCAGACCACCATGATTACACTTAGAACGTTGAAAAAACCTCTGGGACCAAATTTGGGCTCAATCGGACCTCCCAAGAATGTCTTGCGCCTAAATTACCACAAAATGGGAGGTTTTACAATATTACGGTGCGGCCTCACCAAACCGGTTTCCAATCTTGGGACTGTATTTTCACACCTCGGGATGATCTTCAAGCGTCCATAGGTCACTCACTGGGAATTAAAACAAGCTCAAATTCGGACACAAGTTAGGTTTCAACCACCTGGTCATTTTGACATATGGTACGCGTCGTGACGTGACCCAGAACCAAAGATTTTCTAGAAAGAAGAGGAGCCCAAAACCATAAAAATCAGAGCTTTAAAAGAAAGACATCCCGAGCTTCGTGAATCAATAACTTGAGATCCATGCATTGGATCATTGCAAAATCGGGCCTGATGTGATTGTGTCACGAAGGGCTACAAACTAGTATAACTTTTGCAAAAAAATTATAAAGTTGAAGAAGACAATGTTTCTCGGTCATCAGAATCCTTTTTTTTGGTGATCTCCCGAATTCAAAAATACTTCAAGCAATAACCAAATCGGACAAAACTTAGTGCAAAGCGACTGTGACGGTCTCCTCCTTAATTTGCAATCAAAATGAAGTCTCGGAGCACCATGAATCACATTGCATTGATGGCCAAAGATCATAATCTAGCCTGATTTTTACCCTTCGAAAAAAGTCTGTTTGAAGACGATCAAAAGACATCAAAATGTTCAGAATCAAGCAAACATCAAGTCTACGATGATGAATCGTCTGTATCACTGCCACAAGTACTTGAAAAATCTTCCAAAATCTGGCAATGGCGAGAGTCTCCTCAGAGAAAGGATGGTTTCATCATTAGCACAAAAGGTTTAAGGGGCATTTTGGTTATTATTCTTAAATTCAGGATTTTATTATAATTTTTTTTAATTTTAATTGGGCTTAGTTTTGAGCATCCACCTTTGGTGGGACCTCTATATAAACAAGCCTAGGTCATTTGTAAAAAGGCTAGATTGTTTTTTGAAATTGAGGCATTAGCTTGACTTTGCTTATGATTCTTGGATCCAGTAGAGAGGAGAGAGAGAACTTAGAAAGACAGAGAGAAGCTACCATTAGCCTAGGAACCATAGCCTACCCTGTGTGATAAGTTTCGGAATTGCATTACCTACGACTCCATCTCTCTTTCCATGCCTCTTTCTCTGTCTCCTTGCATAGTAACTTGGAGCCGCAGCCCCTGCGACCCCGTCTTGCTGCTTGCATCTCTCTCTCTCT
>NW_006494943.1:1259462-1274323 GCF_000471905.2 Amborella trichopoda
GAGAGAGAGAGAGAGAGAGAGAGAGAGAGAGAGAGAGAGAGAGAGAGAGAGAGAGAGGAGCACTTACATTAGAGCCAGAGAGCAAAACAGGGGAATCCAAAAGCGTAGCAGGGCTCAAACCGGATGGTATCGAAAGATAAGACGAAGGAGATGGAGAAGGCGAAGGAGAAGAAGAATTGCTAAGGGGCAAAGACGGCGGCGGATTTGTTTTAAACCTCGGAATTCCACCTTCTCTCCTTGCCATGAATCTCTCGGCAAAACTTCCACTCGGAATTGGCCGAGAAGATGCCGGAATCCTCCTCTCTGGAGATCCGATATTGAAATCTCCAGCCAAAAGGTCAGAAAAAGAGGAGTGAGAAACATCCATGTCTTGTTGGTTCCAGAATAACGAAGAGAACGGATTATGGCTCGATGAAGGAGTCTCTAATGGCTCAGGCATGGCCATTAGCGGAGAATTGGGTAATAAAAAAAGATGGGTTTCGAAGCAATTGTGGATTAATGAGGGAGAAATGATTCTCGGAAGAGGAAATGAAGAACACGGAAGTAAAAGGTGGAAAGAGAGATACAGAGAATAATTGAGCAGCGTTAGAGAGAAGGCTAATGGTTGTGGTTGAGGTGCTTTAAAAGGAGAAAGAGAGAGAGAGAGAGAGAGGCGGAGGCTGCTTAGAGAGAGTAGACAGGGAAGGGAAGGGAAGGATATAGTTTTGGTTTTGGAGGGGCATTTGCAGTCAAAGCTCGTGGTTTTGACTGACTGAATGACCGACTGGAAGCAACGCGGTCCTTGCCGCAGAGAGAAAGAGAGAGACTCTAGAGAGAGAGAGAAGGCGGCGGCTTCTTCCTCTAATTTTTTACTTTTTTGTTATAGACTTTATAATACAAATAGTTTTTTCTTATGGCCTTTAATTATAATACAAACTTGCGGGGGTTTTTTACTTGGCTCCCTTTCCAAGTAATCAGCTGATTGCTCTATTTTCGGCCCGGAATTTGCCCTACTTCGTTAAGGGTGGCAGTCGACTCCGCCGGCCTGGCCTAGTTCTTGTCGCCATAATAGGGATGGATTGGGCCGGGCCAAAATAAAAAACGAACGGAGTAAGAAAATAAGAAGAAAAAGGGCTCGGTGACAAGCAATCTCCGTCCGTGAGTAACAATCTCTGCCACTGGCCTAGGTGACATACCATATTTTTCTCTTCCACGTGTCTTCGTTGCATATATTATTTAACTTACATATATTGATTGGATTAAACTCAGCTCTACTTGACCAGTTAAGACGCATACCAAACTCGCCCGGTCCAACACCTCAACCTAGATCCGGGCTCGGTTCGGATTGATCTGTTAACCCAGTTCTGGGAGACAGGCAGGTTGACCCGACCCGATTGCAACATTTGTTTTTTGAAATTAGCTCCTGATTTTTTAGGCATCCTCACTCTTTGGGATTTAATACACATCATAATCTGGGGCAGAGGATAGAAACCCTCATAAACGCCTTTCAAGAGACCCACTAATAATGCTACTCTCTTTCGCGGGGCGATATTTGTCCGCGTGTTCGTAGCAGCCACTCGGTCGAGTACTTGGCCAATGCCAAAGAGCGTACTCGGTCCATGCCCAAACCGAGTAACTTAGGCCCAAATGCGAGTAACCGGCCCGTATACTGTAGCAGTAACAGCGTTAAAAAAAATCAAATAACATCCTAAAAATAAGAAATATATATTTAAAATAAAATTAAAAAAATCTAAAAATGAGGTTAAAAAAATTTTATAATCTAAAAAGAAAGAAAAATATAAAAATACTTATTCTAAATAAATATCCATAGCCAAAAATACTTTTCAATATTTGTCAAAATGATAGAACACAAAATATTTTATAAATAATTTTTTTTTATTTTTTTTGTTTTTTATTAAGATCTTCAAATTGGACACCAAACTCGAAGATACTCAAGCTTACTAAGGTAGCAAGCCCATACGGATTCGAAGATCTTTTATCTTTCACAAAGAAATTAAAAAGGTGACATATGTCTAATTTTTGTTTGTGCAAAACGAGGGCAAGGGAACTTTTGTATTAAATTTATTGATTTTTTTGCTGAAAAAGATACAAAAAAAACAGTGTTGGGATTTCGAGTATGAGAGAAAAAAATATTGAAAATAGGTTATCTGAAAAGTTGATTTTGGGCATCTATAAATTCCTCTAAAAATAATTAAGTAATAGAAGAGTGTTATGCTTAAGTGAAAATCTATCACAACTTTTTAAGAGCCAGACAAATTTTAGCAACAGATACAAGCTAGAGACAGGGTTTTAACTTTTGTCACATTTAGCTCATTGGAGGCCACATGAACATCTTTGTAAACAGTTTTAACACTGAACTTCTTGGAAGATATTTTCTAGAAAAGTATAAACTTTTAATTTATTCAAATAGTTCTAGAAGACTAAGAAATGGCAATCTTGCCCCTGGAGCCTCGGTGAAGGTGACAAAACACATTCGTCATCTTATTCAAACTTATAAAACCCTTCAATGATATCAGTCAAATATGGCATAAAGCTACCCCTAAGATTTTAGAGAATACCGGCCATACCCTACTAAATCCCGCACCTACTTACTCGTGTCTATCAACTACTTCAAATGCGCACGTGTGTGCGTCATATCTCTATATCTAAAGATGCAAACTTGGGGAGGGAGTAGTCATCTTTCGGGTTTTACCAAATACAAGTCCCGCTCTCGCACTCCTATTTTAATCCTGGAATATATTTTTGGAAAAATTTATTTCGGGATGGAAAAGGTTTCTATACTTCTCCATTGAGAAGATATATAATTTCTCATATCAAACCGTTCAATTTAGATCAAATGAGTTACTGCCCGTTTGATCTTAGATCCGGTGTTTTAAAGTATTTTATTTTACATTTTTTTTCCAATAATCGTATGAATATAAAATTTGGTAAGTGTCATCTTCTCAATGGGGCACACTTAAAATAAATATTAAAATATTATATGAATAGAAAATTTGGTAAGTGTCATCTTCTCAATGGGGCGCACTTAAAATAAATATTAAAAAGAATTTTTCTTTAAAATATAATAACCAAAATACCTCTTGAAACTTTCAAGGGTATTTTGGTTATTTAATTTTATTGAGAATTTTTTTTTAATATTTTTTTACAAGTACAAGTTTAAGAGAGGATTGAATTCCCAAATTTTGTGTATCAAAATATTTTGTTAAAAAAAATTAAAAATAAATAGTGCAGATACATGACATTGTAATTGGGGCCATCTCAACCGCCCATTCAAAATGGACGGTTGGATAAGAGAAAGTATATAAGTTTTATGCAATAGAGGAAGCATAGAAAGCTTGCTCATTTATTTTATGTGATATATATTCTTCTTTATAAAAATAGATTTCGCCAATGTTTTGTTTTGTTTGGATAGAATATGAATGCAATCTCAAAGATACATTTATGTTGTTTAACTCATATGAAAGTAGGAATTGGATTTTGGGTTAGCAGCTAACGTTTAGCAATGCTACATTCATGTTTGATTTCTACCACCTGCTTTATTTTATCTTCATAATGTACTTCTTTTGAAAATCTTTTAGTGGTATACTACCTCTTTCTAAAGATCTATTAATAAATGCTTAATATGATTGTATTACTTGTTAAAGGTGGACCATGTGATAAAGCACGGTGTATATAAATCTAATTTTATTTTCTTACACCAGCAAGATCGCTTATAATGTTCAATTACAAATAAAATCATTCTTGAAGTAAATAAACGAATAAAATTGGTTTTCACTTGCTACCACTTAAAAACAACTTATTTATTTAATAATAAAAACTTGACACATTGCTTTATAGGAATAGAAGAGTATAATATAGAAATAAAATAAAGCAAGTAAAATTGTAGAAGATTACCTCAACCAGGTTTATTACACCCCAAACCGAGTTTTCTCC
Source organism: Amborella trichopoda (assembly GCF_000471905.2). The sequence continues at coordinate 1,263,396 of NW_006494943.1, forward strand.
TTCTAATGGTGCTCAAGATCAATGATCGGTCTATTGATTCTACTAAGTACGAAAAAACCTTCTCAAAAGCATATGGATCTCAATGTAGAACCAAAGGACTAAGGCCTTAATGCGTTAACCTACCTTGAGCCCCCTTGACTTAACCTTAGAGAGATGAGAGATGGGGTATGCCCCCTTATTCTATCTTTCGATGAGAGAGAGAGAGAGAGAGAAGAGAGAGAGAAGAACAACCTTACTTGGAGCATGCCCTCGCTTAGTAACCTTCTAAAGAGAGAGAGAGAAAGAGCTTAAAGAGAGAAAAGAAAAGAAGAGAGATGTAGATAATTATGGGAGGGAGGGCCATAGTTATATATTTTCTATGCCTTAGGATTTGTCATCTTTAGTAAAATCAAATTTACACCATTGATCTGAAGAGACTTGTAGGGTAAGAGATGTGAGTCATCTATTCTTTAGATCCAACATCAAGGTTAAAAAAAAAATGTTAGTCTTACTTTCCATTTCCTAAACTTATTCCCATCAAATATTTAACTAAAGAAAATATAATCATACTTTCTCTTTTAATGAATATTCATTCCTTATTCATTTAATTTTTGATCAATCATCGTATTTTGATTCACAAACATACTAAATTTCATTATATTGATTCTTAATGCATGAATGCTTTATACAAAATAAAAAACCAACTAGCATAAAGGCTTTTCACAACATTTAGTAAGCAAACTCCTATGAGTAGGGCCTGCCACCCTAGGTGGCCCCAAATGAGCCCCACCCAATTCTATCATGTGATTAAATGGGCCCCCATACCATATAATGTGGGTCCTTCATATTTTTAGTAAATATTTAAATTGATTTTTAGAATTAAAAAATAGAACTTATTTCTCTTTAGTTATTTAAAACATTGAAAATTGATTTCTCTTATATTATAAATCCAAATAATAAAAATAAAAATATCAAGATAATCACAAAAATTCAAACAATTATTCTAAAAATTATATATTATAAAATTAATTAAATCTAATTAACTTTGATGGGAATTGGATCCATATAGGTCTAGAAATCATAAATATATCGGAGCACTCTAGCTTCAACTGTTAACTACGATCCACACTAGCTTTCTCAAACTAACTCAGCGATTCACATGACCCACATTCCACAACAAACGTTTATGATTAAGCCACCAAAGTCAGCCAATAGGCTAGGAGACGTAATCCTAGTCTATGGATTACATGTTCTACCCTAGAGACAAATTCATGGTTCCTCAGACCATTATACAACCATGGCTCCATAGTGCATAGGGGTCATCTCTTGCACATGTACATGCTTCACCTTCAATAGTGGATTGATATGTTGATACGACTATATATGTACATATCGTGTGATGGTTCAGGGATGAAGCTTTGACATAGTCTCTAAAGGCCCACTATCACACACAAGGGCCACACAATCGCTCAGCTTCCTTATCCAGGCAACTCCAACCTCATCAAGGGATGACCCACTGAACCCTTATCGGTTTAACTCTATGCTCAAGTACCTTGGATTTTTCAACTCGATTGGCCTAGCACGTTGAGCCAAGTCTACGTATCGGCAAATAGCATTTTCCTAGTATGGTCTACAAGAGGACCGCACTCCCATTGAGTTTATGTTTCACTATATAAAATGCTTATACAATCTCTCTTCCTCACATTCTCATCCCCCCAATTACAATCTCCCTCTCAAGCATTTTTCATTTATTCTCTCTTATTACATTAATCATAGCTTTCACCATCAATCTTTTTACAGACGATTTATGGAGGCAATGACTCTTTTTCTTTGATACTCGGATCTCATCCTACACGTGGTCATAGTCTATCTTTCATGTCACATCACAAATCATGAACATGTTATCACAGAAGTTCGTCACATACCTTCATCACATGGGGTCGTATTTTCAAAGGCTCAAAGGAGTTCTTCAATCAAGTTGCTCCCTTTTGTAGTTATGCAACCAACACTACACACCCAACATTATAGAGTACATGTATATTATAATATCGGGTCGGCCCGAATATGGGTGACTCGGTTGGAGAAATCCCTTCTCAAACAACTGCGACTCCCACACGCGTGTGTGTGATTATAGTATGGATAGGAACCAACAAAGAAAAAGATTTAATCGACAAAGAAGGGCTCGAGCACCTACTTTGCCATTTTGAGTTCGGGGGATGCGTCCGGGCGATTCATCATCTTAGATCATTTTGAAAACCCTCCTACTATTCTTACAACGGGGTTTAAATTTAGTTCCCTTGTTTCTTTGTGCAGCACTTGGATCCACACACTGAAAATAACCTTTAAGGTATACTTTTTGGGGTTTCCTCCTATTGGTAATATGGTAAATTTGGAGTCTAAACTAAGGACTGGAGGGATTGAGGGTAGATAGAGGTGTGTTTAAAAAAGTGTAGGTTTAGATAGGTGAAGTACAGATGGAAATGTATGAAAGGGGTGTGTAAGAGAGTAGAGACAGGAGTGTGTGGTAGACAAAAAGAGTATGTAACGTGAGTATGAGTGGGATGTGTAAGAGAAAGTGTGTGATGTGAGGGTGTGAGTGAGAGTGTGAGTGGAACGTGTAAGTGAGAGTGTGTGAGTGTAAGGGTGTGTGTGAGAGTGTGTGTGTGTGTGAGAGCATGTGATGCAAGTGTGTGAGTGAGAGTATGTGATTGTGAGAATGTGAATGAGAGTAAAAGTGTGAGTGTGTGATGTGAGAGTGTGTAAGTGTGAGTGTGTGTGCTTGTGAGAGTGTATGAGTGAGAGTGTGTGCATGAGTATGAGTGTGTGAGTGTGAGAGAGAGAGAAGTTTAAGAGAGGGGGAAGTAGACGTGTAAGGGAGAGAGAAAGATTTGAGAGTGAAAAGAGTTGAGAAAGGTGGCGTTGAAGGAGAGAAATATTTGAGAGAGAGAGAAGTATTTGCAAGAAAGAGAGGGAGGAGGTATGAGAGAGAAAAGAGGAGAGAAATGTGGGGTAATAGATAAAGAGGGGATGAGATTTGGAGTGAAAAGGGGAAAAAATTTAGGGAGAGAGGTTGGGTTGAGAGGTTTATAAGGAGAGAGTTGAGAAGTGCATGTAAGAGAGAGAGTTTGAGAGAAAAAGGGGAGAAAAGAGTTGTGTGGAGGAGAGAGAGAGAGAGAGGGAGATAAGTACGTGTAGGAGATAGAAAGAGATTTAAGAGACTGAGAGGGGGAGAAAAGAGTTGTGTAAAGGTTTGCTGAAGCCACCCTTAGGTGCGGCTCCGGGTTTATCAGCAAATAAGAGATAAGGAGAGGGGGAGAAAAAGATGGCATGAAAGGGTGCTGGAACCGCCCTTAGGCGCGACTCTGGATTATGAGAGGATAGGGAAGAGAAGCAAGACAAGAGGAGAAAGTCGGGGGCCGCAGGTTGTTGCAGCACTTGACACACGATGCGACTCTAGTTTATGAAAGGATAGGGAAGAAAAGCAAGACGAAAGGAGAAAGCCAGGGCCGCGGGTTGCTGCAGCCCTGGGCAAGGGGAGATAAAAAGGGGCAAAGGAAAGGGAGACGTGAAGGAAGAGGGAATGGGGAAAATTGCGTATGAAGCAATAAGGGAACGAGGGAATGGGAAATGCAGTGAAGTTGACGGGGCCGCAGCCTCGGCCCCTGGCAAGGGGAGATAAAAAGGGGCAAATGAAAGGGAGATGTGAGGGGGAAGCCCGGGCCACGATCAGGTGCGGCCCTGAGCATACATATGTGTGAAAAAGGGGAGATAAAAAGGGGCAAAGGAAAGGGAGACATGAGGGGGATGCCGAGGCACGCTCAGGTGTGACCCTGGGTGTATATGTGTGTGAAAAAAGGGAGATAAAAATGACTGATATGGAGTTAAGGGATAAGAGCACAGATGGAGAGAAACGGGGATAAGGGTGGATAGGAGTTAAGGGAGGTGTAAGAGGATGTGCCTTAGTGTAAGAGAGAGAATTTGAGAGAGAAAATAGGAGAGAAGAGTTGTGTGTAAAAGAGGATAGGAAAGGGAAGCAAAAAGGTGGATAGACAAGGCCTCTGGTTGTAGTGGCCTTAGCGTATATGAAAGGGGAGATAAATAGGGGAAAAGGAGATGTGAGGGGAGGCTGTACGTGTGCATGAAAAAGAGGAAATAAAAAGCGAATAGGGAGTTGACTGATAAGGGTGTGTGCGTAAAAAAGGGAAGATAAAAAGGACGAATAGGGAAAAGGGGAGATAAAAAGGCGGATAGGGAGTTAAGGGATAAGGGTGTGTGCGTGAAAAATAAGAGATAAAAAGGGCAGATAGGGAGTTAAGGGATAAGGGTGTGTGTGTGGAAAATGGGAGATAAAAGGGGCAGATAGGGAGTCAAGGGATAAGGGCGCGGATGGAGAGAAAAGGGGATAAGGGCAGATAAGAGTTGGGAGGTGGAGGAGGATGGGCCTTCTTAGAAACTATATTTCTATATATTTGGGCCTTAGGCCCCCATAGAAGATTATTTCATAATACCGCAGAGAACTCTATTAAATTGATTAATAAAAAATATACAAGACTCCGTATAAATATACATCCAGTAACAGTTAAAGATAAATACCAATAGTTATGGATAGACACTACCTAATCTTATCAAGAGCTATGTATCCATACAGATGCATATCTATACTGATATATATCAGTATGATACATATCCTATTCTTATCAAGAGATATGTATCCATACAAATAGATATCTGTATTGATATGTATCAGTATGATACATATCCAGATCCATACATTAACACCTTCCCTCAAACTAAAGATGCTTTGTTTGAACAATAAATTGCATAAAGGAAAAATTTGGATCTTCAGGTCATTAGGTTCATGGGGTAATCGATAGAAGCAGTGGTCTCTATACTCAGATTACTTGAACAACAAACGCAGATTGCTTGAACAACAAGCACAAAAAAGCGACAAACCTCAACAAGCATAGAAAAACGGCAAACCTCACTAATAGACGGCCTTAAGAACATCCGGGATCAAGTAACGAAATACGCGATCAACAGCAGACCAACAGGCCTTTGGAACATTTAAGATCGAGTAACGAAAAACTCGATCGATAAACAAGATCGAATAATAGAAAACAAGATCATTAAACATGATCGAGTAATAAAAAACGCGATCATCAAACATGATGGAGTAACAAAAAACTCCATCATCTAATAGGATTGAGTAACGAAAAGCTCAATCATTAAACATGATCAAGAAACCGAAACTTGATCATCAACCAAGATAGAGAAATTCGATCATTAAACATGAAGCACTTGGAAGAGCCAACGAAAAATCAGCATTTGACTTCATGGATCACCAATAATCCATGCACGAGCAAGAACCATCTGTGAAGTGGTGGAATCGCACTCGATCTCTAATAATAATTTCCTTATCAAAAGATCCTAGAGGTCGCTTTCATGGCCGAATGGCAATCTCCACATATATGAAGGTTTTTCACAATATAAATCTTTTCGCAACTTCTTGTAGCGATAAAACCAAAAGCAATGACCAACTTCTCGCTATAGTAACACAATGCATTTCTTTCTCCATGTTCTTAGTATTTGGTGAGTGCCCTTTCAATCTCAATCTGCTAATAATCTTTTCTAACATGGCATAAATCTCTAGAATGAGATCTATCGCCTGTTAAGAATTGGTGAACTATTCCCTCAACTTCTATTGAACTCCAACCTGGCAAAATCTTGATCCCTTTCTCTCTCATTGTCTTTCTCACCTTCTTGACCTCTCTCCATCTCCCTGCCCCTGTATATACGTTCAAAATCAACACATAGGTAGCAACATCTCTAGGTTCCAACTCAAGCACACGGTTCACTACCTTTTCTCCAAGCTCAAGATCACCATGAAACTTACATGCACCAAGCAAAGCTCCTCAAACGATAGTGTCTGGCTTCATGGGCATGCTCTCTATTAACTGTTGTGCCTTGATTAAGAGGCCAACATGGCTTAGAAGATCAACCATGCACCCATACTGCTCGATTTTGGGCGTAATATTGTAATCTTCCGTCATGCAACACAGTAGAAACATTCACCTCTTTCACCAACCTTGAATGCCTATGAAAGTGATATCGTCGGGTTTGATACCTAAGCTTTTTATATTACAAAAGCAATCCATTGCCTTTGCACCAAGACCATTGCAACGCTCGAAATTATGACATTCCATGAATCCACATTTTTGTCACGAATCCGAGGCCTCGATTTGAGGAGAAGACGACATGAAACTTTTCGAAACAAATCTGAGGTCTTGATGCGGATAGGCTGTGCAAATAGGCTACAACGACTTCAGATCTGGCGGGAGGAAACAAAAGGTAATGATCTCTACACTAATTTACCGAAGAAGTCAACGATTGGGAAACCAATAGCAGAGAACTCCAATCGGCCACAAGAAAAAGAATAATGATCTGCGAAGCATTGATCTAAAAAAAAAACTCAAGCAAAGACGAAATTGATACCTCGGGCAAAGACGGAATAGATCTAGCTTTGATACCATGTTAGAAACTGTATTTATATATATTTAGACCTTAGGCCCCCATAGAAGATTATTTCATAATACTACAGAAAACTCTATTAAATTGATTAATCAAGAATATACAAGACTCCGTATAAATATATGGCCAATAACAGTTAAAGATAAATACCAATGGTTATAGATAGACACTAACTAATATTATCAAGAAATATATATCCATACTGATATGTATCAGTATGATACATATCCTATTATGATCAAGAGATATGTATCAATACAGATGGATATCTGTAGTGATATGCATCAGTATGATACATATTCATATCCATATGTTAACATGCCTTACGTGTAAGAGAGAGAGAATTTGAGAGAGAAAATAAGAGAGGAGAGTTGCATGTAAGAGGGGGTAGGGAACTCAGGCCATGTCACGACACGTGCCATATGTCAAAATGAGCGAGTTATGAGCATTTGAAAATCATCCTGATATGTGAAAACACAATTTTCATAAATGGAAACTGGTTGACCTAAGGTACACTGAAATAGAGTAAAACCTACCCTTTTATGGTATTTTGGGCCCATAATGGTCATAAAAGGTCTGATACTATTTTGAAGCATCGAAAATATGGATGTAATTATAAAGCCCCTTTTCAGCATGATATGAACTGGATTTGAGAACTGATCGTCTTGATCAGATCAAAACTATCGGAATTTGACTAAACTTTGTGAGTGTCCATCAGGCATCCCAAAATACCAATTTCATGCTTTTTGAAGCCGTTCTAGTATTTTTTCAGAGGTTGCCCAGGTTTAGGCTTATTTTGCAGTGTTTCCATGATCTGGCGGTGTCTCAGGTACCAACATGACTAGGTTGTTATTAGCTCTCTCATTATCTGACTCGAGGGTACAAGTACCTAAAAAATGATGTATAACAAGTACTTGTATATCTGAATATCCAATCAGCTAAAGAACCGTGGGACTGTAGCTGCTCCTACTCAATTACAGCACATATAACATATATATTCTCAACATTCTTATGCATATGTCATAAGGTAGAATAACAAGTCTTACGCAAAAAAAAAAAAACATTTAATGCCCGTTGGTTTCACAATATGCAATACCTTCCTAAACCACAAAAGTTCAACCACACTAGTCTTCTTGATAGTAAACACAAACAAACCAAATTATCTAATCCACACAGCAGGTATCAAGGATGCCTACCGAGATGGCCTTCTTATGCCATTTCTTATGTTTCATGGTCTTAGGTAATCGAGGATTCTAAAGAACTCAAAGACATGTCATATAATCGGTACTATGAAACATGAGTTAAGACATATAGGTATTTAAAAACAGTACATAAAAAAATAGCACTTCCTCACATGTACGTAAAATACTTTCAAGACCCAATGTTTTTCTTTATATAAAAAACTCTTGACTTGATACATTTTCACAAACAACAGTTAGAAAGTAGCATGGTGTTTGAAACGATTTTTCTTAAACACTTAGTTGACCTCGCAAGACTATGGGTTTTTCTTAAACCATATCGACAAACTTCGGTTTTTCACAAATAATCCAATTTAATTTTAAAATACACGATTACTCTTCATAAATCATTTTACTGCATTCACCTTTAATTACTTACCAAGTCATGTTTATACCCACAAAAACAAATCATAAAGTCCATCTCATAATTTTATCCAAAATAAAACATGAATAAATAATGGTTATCAAAACCTAACAAAATACTTATTATTGGTAACTATGAAGACTTTATCATGAGATTATCATCATAGGCAACACATCATATTACTGGACATTATTGGGAGGATGGCGACTAAGACCGGGTTCCAAACACTTCGTTCGTACTTACATATTTGAATGAGTCATACTCATCTCTTGTGTTTCATACTTAGGCTGATTGTCCTTGATCAAACCACATCTCCATGTGTATCATTACCTTAAGTGGTTGATACAAGCACAAAAAGGTATTAAAACACAGTGTATTAAAAAAATTTACTCTTTCAAACTTGTTAGTGTTTATTCCCTAATGTCCATACACTTCATTCATATTCATAAACAAACAACCAAAATATAATAATAATAAAAATATAAAACATGAAAGTAAAAGAGTTACTGAATCTTCTTTCCCTATATGACCTTACCATGTAATGTAAGACATATTTCATACTTCAAAATTATATAGTATGGTACTTGGGCTTTCTTGATTCTTTGCTTGACGAACTTTTGTGATCTTGGAAGTGTACACAACTAATAAAAAAGCACTTGGTCATCATCTTTTACATGTCGATGAAGCATCCACCTTTTTGGCCGTCTTACATATATAAAGAAGTATTATTCTTCATATCATCACACTAAAAGTAACAATCTTGATATTCCTACTTATCTATGGGTTTCTATATTGCTACTTAGGCTCTCTACATATTGCATCATTGCGAATAGAACCAATATTTTTTTTATAGGTATTGTATTTTTTATTCTTTTTGTAATTCCCGGATTGAGCACTCTTCACATAGAATATCATATCTCATCAACTTTGTATTAATTATCTCTAAAGTTTTAAGTATGAATCATACTCAGGGTACACTATAAAACTTTTGAATGAGCCTTAAAAATTCTTCCATTATGAGGAATACAAATATGTGTTAATTTATTACATAATAGAAGACGAGCATCCCATGATAAAAATATGATATCTCTCAACTCATAAAGAGTTTGTCTCTGAAACTTTTGGAGTATTGAAATAGCCTAAAAAATACAAAATAGTTCGTAGTTCCATCCCTAAATCATACATTTAATGAGTTTACGACTTAGTAATATCACGTCAAAATACAGTTTTCACAACAGAAAATCAGGTTGTGCACCTCTCAATAAAATAATTGTTTGTCGTAATTCACAAAGGAATTTTTTCTGAAATATTTTATGTTGAAAACTAGACCCAAAACCAAAGCGTAACATTATAGTGTAAATCCCAAATATTTTTTTTCAGAGAAATAAATAAGTGATATTCACATTATAAAATATATCATACTGCAGAATTCTAAGATGAATATTATCTAGTAAAATTATCTTTTCTCTCCACTCACAAGGAGTTTTCTTTTCAAACTTTTTTTGTTTGTAAGTAGATACAAAAAAATAACACATATCTTTCTGCAAGCCTCATATCACTTTGTTAAGTATGCTTGACAAATATGGATATTCACATATCAATAAAACGCATCAAACTGCATAAATTCAGGATGACCTCTCTGTAATAAAAAAATTTTATTCCTTATTTTTTATGGATATTTCTCTCAAATAATTTTTATTATAAACTAGACTCAAAATTTCAGTCTAGAAACTTAGTGTGGGCCTTAAAACATATGTTAAGAATGAAGATAAAATCATGACGTCCAAGTCAATGAAACAATTTTCGTTGTAGAAGACAACACTTATGCACCCTTTAATAAAAAGACTATTTCTTTCAAACCACAAGGGTTTTCTTCATGAAATTATATTTGTTTAAAAATAAGCTCAATTTGATGAGTTACAATCAAATTTTATCTAAAACTAAAATCATTTGATTGGTAAAAAAAAAATCTATGGAGCTCATTAGACAATTCCAAGATTTTACAAGGTTAGAACTGACACCTCTCAATAATGAGTTCATAACTCCCAAAATCTCCCACGGAAATTTTACAACTAGATCCTACTCTAAAAACCACATAATATCATTGAAGTATGAAATAAATAAGTACCTCATTATCTTCTTCATATCACTGCTTTAAAACAACGCAAAATACCACATTCTGCAGAGTGCTTTTTCGATATTTGAATATGGCAATAATTCTTCCAGAGGTGTTTCACTTGACCATAAAGGTCATTGGTTTTCTTACATCTCATTCCCAACTCACCAAAAATAGTGAAATAAAAGAAATATGATAGCAAGTAGATATAGCTCTGATACCAATGAAAAGTGGACTACGTGATAAATCACGGTGTATATAAATTTAAATTTTTTTTCTTACACTGGCAAGATCACTTATAATATCCAATTACAAATAAAATGACTCTTGAAATATATAAACAAATAAAATCAGTTATAACTTGGTACAATTTAAAACAACTTATTTATTCAATAAATAAAAATTTAACACATTGCTTTATGAGAATAAAGAGCACAACATAGAAATACAATAAAGCAAGTAATTTTGCTGGAGATTACCTCAACCGGGCTTATTACACCCCACAATGGTACTCGGGATCAATGATCGGCCTCTTAATTCTACTAAGTATGGCAAAACTCTCTCAAAAACATATCTCAATCCAACCAAAGTTCTAAAGTAGCCAACCTTAAATCCCCTTAGCTCAACCTTAGAGAGATGTGTGTGTGTGTGTGTGTGTGTGTGAGAGAGAGAGAGAGAGAGAGAGAGAGAGAGAGAGAAGAAT
>NW_006494943.1:1274593-1364646 GCF_000471905.2 Amborella trichopoda
AGAGAGAGAGAGAGAGAGAGAGAGAGAGAGAGAGAGAGAGAAATCATCTAGGTGAGACATGCCCCCTTGATCTACCTTTTTATGAAAGAGAGGGAGAGAACTTCCTTGTTTGGGGTGTACCCCCTTAGTAACCTTTTAAAAAGAGCTTATAGAGAGAAGAGAGAAGAGGTGAGGTGTAGAGAATTATGGGAGAGAGAGCCCATATGTATAATTTCTTATGTCTCTGGGTTTGTCATCTTTAATGAGATCAAATCTATACCATTGATCTAAGGAAATTCGTAGGGTGAGAGAAGTGAGTCATTCATTCATTAGATCTACCATCGAGATTCGAAGGAAAGTGTTGGAACCTTATCCTCCATTTCGTAAACCTATCCCCATCAATAGTAGATTGTTATCTCGATACGGCTATCTATGTACAAAAGATGAAAATATAATTTAAAGCTATCACACAACTTTTCAGTATTGAAACCATATTTCTCAACACTATTTGAAAGTGGCCTCTAGTTTGATTGTTTGGAGCCTCAGCACTCTACAAACCTCACCCTCTCTATCTAAAGGGGTTATATTATTTTTTTGGGAAAAGTTTATATAGAGCCGAGGCTCTAAACAATCAAATTTGAACCTACCTCAAAAATTTCAATAGAAGAGATTTTTTTGATGCCCAAATATCCTCAAATTGATCATCTCGACATCAAGATGCATGAACATAAGAAAAAACAATGTATTTCAAGTTTTGAAATAGTGTATTTTGTAACGCATTTTTGAACCGTCAATTTTCAAGATTTTCAAGTTTTGATAGATCTATCGATCTACACTATTTTTTAAGCTTTAAACTTTATAAAAAAAGATAAAAATATATTTTAAGGCTTTCACAAATATTTTCAATATTAAAACATTTCTCGATACTATTTGAATTTAGGCCTCTAATTTGATTATTTAGAGCCTGGGCTCTATACAAACCGCACCCTTATTTTTTATATAAATAATTAATTTTTTATATAAATAATTGGTTACTTTAGAAAAGGTCAAAAGTATCATTTATGATGAATTTAATGGGTATGTAAAAGTGGTCTTGCATCCACGTAGTATTAATTGAAGGGTGTGGTTTCTAAAAAGTTACAACGTTAAATAATGCGCACCTCCAAATTTTATCATGACATATATTTTTCCCGTGAAAAATTATTAAGATTATCTGAAAACCTATTTTCATATGTAATTATAAAAGTTTAAACTTTAAAAATAATTAAAATCAAGTGGATCTATAAAATATGAAAATCGTGAAAATGGACAGTCTAGACAATGTGTTGCAAGATGCACTATTTTTGAGACTCAATTTTTTTTTTTTTTCATATTCATACATATCGATGTCGAGATGATTAATTAGAGAGTTTTTCAACATTAAAACAACTTTTTCCGATGGATTTTTGAGGTGCATCTGTAATTCTACATTTTAAGGTTGCAACCTTATATAAATTTTTTCCATATTTAAAATACCTCTTGAGGAGCATATTATACACTTAATCCCAATTAAAAAAAATAGCTTATCATTATTTTATAGATCTAAAATTTAACTGTTCTCTATTAAATCACATGAGTATTTAGAAGAAAAAAAAAGGTGTAAATTTTAAATTCCTGAAAGCAAATATAGTGTGTACTTGAGGGAAAATCTGATAAATGGACATTTTCATAATCATATTAGTTATACTATAGATTTTCTGGTGTTTCTTATTATCTCTCATTAAGTTCCCTCAAAATGTGAGTAGATTTTTTTTTTTTAACTTAAAAAGAACTAAATTGTCTAGATAACAAATAAATCTTTATAACACCATTTGTGTGTGAATGTGTGAGGCAATTCTTGATGGCCACATAAACCACGAGCTATCTCATACTTTACATATAGAAGATTACCTGCTTTATATATAGAAGATTTATGTGAAATATTGATGAACACCGTGTGGTATATTGGGGTTTTGTAAATACTCCTATCACATGGGTGATTAAGAGATATTAGTGTTTGAGAATACTAATATCTCATCGGGGTAATTTATTCATGAGATATTGGTGTTCAAAAGTATTAATATTTCACGGAGAATAGAGATGAGATATAGTAATATTTGAATATACCAATGTCATTTGACAAACCATAGTGCCAGTGATATATTGGTATTCAAATATACAAAATTTCACATGGTGGCCTAACGAGATGTTTGTGTTTCTAAATGTCAATATCCTATTTAGAGTGAGATATTAGCACTTGAATATATCAATATGTCCCATAGGAAAAATTTGAGCAATTATTTCATGCGGGTTGGATCGTATTTCTACAGTATGCAGTCCAGAGGTATAAAGCATTCATCTTAAAGATGGATGCAAATAGGTAGTCCATCTGAAAACAATTGTAACTAACAGTCTAAATGTTTTCTTAATATAATTATTATTTCTAGCTTTAAAAATTTATTTATTTTTTCATATTCATGATATCCATCATATATTCTCCAAAAATTAAGATCAAATTATATTTTAAAAATATAATTATTGCCAAGCTCGCACTTCTACAGTATGCAGGCTGGCCGCATGCTAACGGCGTCCAAATTTTTTCCACCCCAAAAAAGTACATTAATTTTGAGATAGCGAAAAAAATTGAAAACTATCTTTTCAACAATTTCTAACTTATTAAGGAAAAAGTTTATATAGAGCTGAGGCTCTAAACAATCAAATTAGAGCCCACCTAAAACATTTTACTAAAAGTTGTTGTTTTGATGCACAAATATCTTCAAATTGATCATTTCGACATCATGATGCATGGGCATGACAAATAAATGGATTTCAACTTTTAGAAATAGTGCATCTCGTTACGTATTTTTGGACCGTTAATTTTCAAGTTTTCATAGATTTGCTTGATCTACCATACTTTTGAAGCTTTAAATTTTATAATTGAAGATGAAAGTATATTTTAAGTTTACCACAAAGATTTTCAGTATTGAAACTACATTTCTCAATACTATTTGAAGATGCACTTTACTTTTTAATTGCTGCACCCTTGGCCTGTCATGGCACGTGTGCTTTTTGAAATTGGGACAAAAACATAGGTAAACTAATAGAGAATGCATCTCTCCAAGTTCATTATATAATACACGAGAAATATAATTCATTAGGGACCGACTTAGAATGGCGACGTTTTAAGAAAAATCTCAAAAAACTTCAATAAATAAAAAATAAAAAGCTCAAAAGCGATCTCAAAATATCTAAAGAAAATCTTGCGAAATTGATTGGGGATTAAAATATGAAAAATCCGTCCAAATTCTCATATAAAAGATGGCATCATTTCTTTATGCGAAAGAATAGAATGAGACCACCCAAGTATCCCAAAAGTGGGTACAATTTTATGGAGATCTGTTTGGGTTAGTGTGCTATGAGGCGTATGGTAATAGAGGAATAGAAGAGTGTTCGATGGGATTGCCACAGAGCTTCCTATTCTTAAATTAAACATTATGGCTATAGCAATGGACTGGTTTACGACATATAAAGATAGTGGCTCCACTCCTAAGAGCATGACCATTATTAATCCTTTAGCAGTAGCAACCATAGGTTATGTTGATATCAGTCGTATGCATGCTACTTGGCTTCTGCCTCCATTAAATTCAATCAAATTGAATTTTGATGGTAGTAATTTTGGTAATCTTGGACCTACAGGTTTTGGGGGGATAATTAGAAATAGCTTGGGCCATATTCTATGTATGCTTTCTGGTTCATGTGGTCATTCTATGGCCAATGAGGCATAAGCTCGGGGGCTATTAGAAAGCATCAAATTGTTGTCTAGATGGAAGGTAGAAAGATTATTGAAGAAGACTCACCAAATGTGATAGGTTTGAGTAATGGAACTTTTAATATCCCATAGAGATAAAGACCTTTATTTCATGAAATTAAGGATATTCTCTCATCACAATAGGTTGAGATCCGGCATTGCTATAGGGAGGCCAATGAGGAAGCAGACTGTCTAGCCAAAAGTAGTGTAACCATGTTTATTTGATTGTCAATTTTTTCTAATTCTCTATTATTCTCTTGTATTTATTGTAATTTTATTTGGAGATGAATGAAAAGCTTGTGTGAATGCTCAAAAAAAGAAAAAAAAAAAGAAAAGAATAGAATAAAACCATTTATCTTTGGTACAAGGCTGTCACATAAATCTTTACCATTAAATGTGAAATTGGGTGGCTGCAATTATTCCATTGATCAAGCTTAAACTTCAAAAGAAATTTTCTTGAATTTGGTGACACATCCAAGCTATCAAATTTCAAATTGAATGATTGTAAGTAATTGTGACCACTTTGTATCAAAGGTAAACAATCCCTAAAATATCTCAAGCATATAATACAATGCTTTTATTGGAGAATTCATGACATGAATTGTTCAAATAATTAAGACATTTGTATGGAGACTAAGTCAAAACCAAGTGGAAGTAGTAGTGTTAGGCGTGTCCTAGACAAGGAAAAGAGGATTTGATGTAAGAGAAGGGAACGAAGAGATCTTATGGTTGGAGAGACAATAGCGTGCACGTGTTGTTGTATATAGAACCTTGTTATTAGCCACATGTGTGTGGCCTTAATATAATTGCTTTATAATTGTGTTTTGATGTAAGATATCTTTTTCATTTACATGTGTAATGTGTAAACTCTGAACCTATTGCATGTATTTTCGACACGATGACAAGTTTTTTTTTTTTACTTTTATCTAATTTTATCTTAAAATCATTGAAAATACTGTAGTATAATCTAGTAGAGAACGTAAAAGCACAGTATAATATAGGAAGCAACACAGAATGATAATAAAAGAAATAACAGAGATATCGATTATAATCCAAGTAGTATGAATACTATCTTGAATTTTTACACTAAAAATTAATTTGAACTGCATATAAACAAATTTTATCCCACAAAGTTCATATCAAATCACTTACAATTTACAAATGCAGTAACTGGAAAAGAGTGTCCATTCGTCCGGACAGAACGAAGGTACTTTATGCAAATTACAATCACACATCTGTATTCATCGTATAAACAAAAAATATGAAAAGTTCTTACATACACTTATACATATCTGTGGACATCATACGAATAGAAAGAAATATAAATAGGCGTATGAAAAGATCTTACTCAATAAGAGCTTGCCTCAAGGAAGAGAAGTCGGCAAAACTTTCAAGAAAAGCTGTTGAGTAAGTGAGGAAGAGAGAAGGGTTTTTTCGAGAAGAGATCGCAGAGAGGGAGATTTCGACCTACTTTCGAATGAAGGCTTTAAGGGTTTTTATAGATGACTGAAGTAGCTGAGGTGGAAGATTCGAGGCTCAGGGAAGTGACATGTGGTAGCGGAGGTGGAAGATTTGAGGCTCAGGAAGATAAAACGGATGCAAAGAACCTGAGGTGGGAAGATTCGCGAAGATAAAAAGAGAAGTGGTGATGTGATGTAAAGTAAAAAGAGAAGACATAAAGAAAGAGATGATGTGATGTAAAGTAAGATAGAAAAGAAAGCTGGACGTGACATAAAGCTAAAAGTAACAAGCAAAGGAATTTTGCACAGTGTCTTTTGTCGGTCGGCGGCATCTTCTTTTGTCGTTTTCTTGTACTGTGGCAATCTTTAATATTCGTCTTTTGTCATATTCTGGTGGCATCTTTTGAGGTGGCGCTTCGTCTTTCGCCGTGTTCTAGTGGTAGCATCTTTTCTTTTGAGGTTGCAGGAGTAGCGTTTGTTGCAGAGAATCTTTCTACTGAGTTGAACTTTGGTTTTGAAACGATAGTAGGGAATCTTTGTATTTGGCGATAGCGGGGATTATGCACAAGATGTGTTGGCGGCAGCAGAGATTACGTACAGGATTTATCCGGGCTTTTATTCGGGCCTTTGACTGAATTCTTCTTCTATAGGTTCAGGCTGAGAGGTAGCATCTGAAGCTTCTTCTTCAATAATTCTTAGTAATTGGGTTTCAAATTCTTCTTTTGTAGCTCTTAGATTTTGCTTTCTCATTTGTCTGATATATTCAGAGAATTTATTTAGGTCAAATTCAGGAGTATTATCAGTCTGATATTTGGTAGGAGAAGGAGGGATTCGTTTCAGCCTAATTGAATTCGGGTCCATGTTGAATACATCCCACCATTTAACAAATATTCGTTTTCCCAATCGAGGGATATATTCATAATTATTACTGGTATTTTTTTGATATTTCATATTCCCATTTGAGGATCCACGGTATTTGATGTATTGCCATGAAATATAAACGATAATCAATATCAGTATCTATAGTATTATATTCAGCAAATTTAGCCTGAGCAGTTTGGAATGCATCAGGTAATATTTGGGTTCTTGACCCCCATATTAAGAACCAATATCTGAACCAACTCGGGAATCGAGAATCGTTCAAGAATAGGCATCTTAAATTAAATATACCATGTATGAGAATTATTCATATTTTGATAAGCAAATATTTTGTGCCAAACATCCATATATTCTGTATATCTATAAGATTTGTATTGATATTATTGTGCTTGCATCTTTTTTCCTTGGGTTGGGGTACATCCCCAATCATCATACGATAATATTTTCTTTATCTGTATCTTAGAGTAAGATATAACTTTAGTAGTAGGATTAAAGAAATGTACAAGAGATATAGAACCTGTTTCCATGAGAACGTTTTGATACCATTCTTGAGTTTTGTTTCCATTGGAAGGATTAAGATGATTTTGGAGATATAGAGGTCTATATGGATATGTTTATCATCAATAGTAATATCTATTAAAAAGGTTGTTTCTTCAAATATGGGCTTGAGTGAGGTAGAGCTGGTTGTTTTATTTTGGTTGGATATCGGAGTAAATGTAGGACTTGGAATCTGGGTAGGTTGTTCAGGGTAATTCAGAGATCTGGCTGGTGATAACGGTGGATGCATAGATATAGGTGAGCCGGGATTTACTATAGAGACAAGGTCCATTAGAGTCTGTAAATTCTTGCCTGGTCGTTGATTAGGAGTATTAATATTCATATTAAAGAGCTGTATTGCTAATGGGGTGTCTTCAAGCTCAAATGGTGATCGTAATGATAAATCGGGACCCCCCCTGCAAAAATTCACGGGCGAGGAAATCAGGGAGAGAGTTAGCAGAGCCGTAAAGATGTTCAATGGTAAAATCAAAAGCCGATAAAATAGCTTGACAACGAGCAAAAATTTGGTTAGAAACAAGATTTTGAACATCTTTTTGCAGAATATCTTTAGCAGATTTATAATCGGTGCGAATAAGAAAAGAAGTACTAAGAATATCACTTTGAAATTTATTTACACAATGAACTATAGCTCAAATTTCCTTTTTACTAGTCGAATAATTTTGCTGTGCAGAGTTCCAAGCTTTAGATGTATATCTAACTAATTGTTCTTTATTGTTAATACTTCGCTGTTTAAGAAGTCCACATAATCCTATTTCTGAAGCATCACATTCGATAATTTTAAATGCCATCGGATCAGATAAAACTAAACAGGGTAGTTCTTTTGATTTGGTTTTCAGAAGTCGAATAGCATTAGTATGTTGATCCGTTCATTTAGGCGGATTCCTTTTTAATCGATCAAATAATGGTTTGGCAATAGTAGCAAAGTCTTGAATAAAATCTGCTATATAATTTAAACATCCTAAAAAGCGTTGCAATTCTACTTTTGTTAAGATTATATCAGGAAATTTACTAGAAAATTCAATAGCTCTATCAATAGGAATGATTGTACCTTGAAAGATGTTATGTTCTAATAATTGAACTTTTGTTTGACAAAGAGCTAATTTTTTGGCAGAGACGACGAGTCTTGCAGTTTTTACTGTATTAAGAAATATATTTAAATGTTTAAAATGTTGATGTATATCAGTAGAAAAAATAAGAACATCATCGATGTAGACTATCACAAATTTTAAATAGGGATTAAATACATCATTCATGATTTTTTTGGTATCAAAGCCATTAGACCTTCTTACTATTTACGGTTAGACTATTTTTAGTTGTAAATAGTATTTAGCTGATAAGCTTCTACTAAAATTATCTATTTATACGGTAGTGATAAGACTCATTGTCGCCCAATCGATACAGACCATTTAGGCCACGAAGAGCCGCTCAGGTCATTCAAGACGTAAGAGGTTGACCAGAGTCTTTATTCGTATCGATAAATGAAAAATTTTATGAAAACCTTATCAAATAAAACACTATCTACATCTAAACATACTCTAAGGGTAAAAAATATAGAAAAAGTAGTTATAGATGATATTGAACAACACATCCAAAACTGGAACATACCAAAAGTCCCAATTTCAAATGTTTATAAACGAGGAAATTTTAATCTAAAGATATGTTATGCTATTAAAACAGTAGAACAAAGTTTACCTGTTCAAGAGGAACAAGAAAACCTGCAACTATTAAAAAATAAAATATTACAATCCCATAAAAATAAAGAAT
The DNA here is from genome assembly GCF_000471905.2 of Amborella trichopoda. The sequence goes on from NW_006494943.1 coordinate 1,283,060, forward strand.
ATCAATATCTTCATATAGGATTAATACAAGTAGCGGTAAAACCGTTAACTAGACTAGGATTAAATACGTCCATTTTATTATGTTTACGAGATGAAAGGCATAACAATTTTTCTGATTCACTTTTAGGAATAATTGAGTCAAGTTTATGTAACAGACCAATTTATTTTAATTGTTTTCCAAATTATGCCATCTCTTTATATGATGCTAACCTACTAAAAGTATTAACTTTAAATATTAAAACACAAGGTTTTGATATGTTACAAGGATCTCAAAATTTAGCCACTGTATATCGAATCTATTATAAAGTAATGACCACTCTATGTCCAAATGTAATACAAATAGACACAAAAGGACAAATGACTTTCTTTCAAACAAATTCTGAAAAATCAAATATAATAATTCCCAAAATAATCCAATGGTCTCAAATAAAACTTCCACAGGATTGGAAGATTCAAATCTCCAATCAGTCAGTAAAAACTTCAAAAATAATATTCCAAATCAAATTATTGAACATATAGACGTCGAAAGAAATATCCAATTTTATCAAAGATCTCCTCCTATAACCAGTACATATGATACTTATCTTCCAATGCCAAGAAGATCATTACCAGCAACTTTCTTAGCCTCACGAAAGTCTGTGTCTAGTATTACAAGACCTGAAGCTTCTTTAACTTCAGAACCAGAAATACAAGGACTAGTAAGAACTCAGGAAAATATACTTAAACCAGTACATCAACCCATCTATAATGAATCACCAGAAGAAAGTAAATACACATTACATAAAACAATATTATATAGGTGATACTAATAAAGATTTTCAAAATCGGTATTTAACCTCTTTTTCAAAAGAAATAATACAAATGACTCATAAGCAATATAATAAATTTTTGAAAAAAGAAAAGATGACTATAGGATTTTTTGAATAGCTTAAAACAATATTATTATTAAAAGGAATAAAAATTCCTGAATTCAAATTACATACTCTTGAAAATCAATATGGCACTTATATTACAAGTCAACGAAAACATATTCGTAGCATTCATCCTCCCGAAGAAAGTATACAAATAATAGATAAAAAACAAGAATTAGAAACTCTAGCTACTCCATATAAAACACTTCTCGGAAAAAATTATGTTAAAATAGAATTGTTACCTCATTTGGATGAACAAAATAATTATGCAAATTTGGGTTTACAAAATCATAGGAAAACCGACCACTAGGATAGAAAACATTATCCAACAACCACAATAGAAAATAGAAGAAAAGAAAAAGGCAATATTATTTAAACCTCCTCCTCTAATAAATAAGGATAGATTTCAAATGAAAGAAGAATCTTTATCTGAATCAATGCAGCAGTTAATTACTAAATTAGCTACTCTAGATATTAAAGAAAAGGAAAAATCTAAGAGTAAAGAATCAGTAATAAAAATAGCAGAACCAGCAGCCATGATGCTCCATGAAATTCCAGAAATTCCAAATACCATTATTAATATTAAAGATGCCTTTACCCAATAAGATAATATCAATAGAATAGATTATGGTAGGAAAATGAGACGTACCGCGCAGTCTAGAATGTACCATCATAGACCTACTCCAGTAGATGTACAATTTGAAGAAGACCTTATATCTCATACTGTATCTTATTCAGGACGAACTATTATCAATTGGAATATCGTTGGAATGTCTAAACTACAAATTCTTGATATAATGAAACATATGACCATGTATGCCACTGCATGCAAGGTCTCTGGAGCCCATGACCAAGATGTAGCAAAGGCTATTATCTTTGGTTTTACAGGTTAGCTTAGAGGATGGTGGGATTTCCACCTAAATGTTATATCCAAACAACAAATTTTAACTGCCACCAAACAATCTTATATTAAAAATGAAACAAATCAAGATATCATACAATCCGAAAGTGATGCAGTTAATACATTAATATACAAAATTACACTCCATTTTGTTGGAAGTACGGCTTTACTTGAAGCGCGATCTGAAGACTTGCTAAATAATCTTCAATGTCCAACTCTTTCCCATTATAAATGGTATAAAGATGTTTTCTTTTCTCGACTCCTCATACGTGAAGATAGTAGTGTCGATCATTGGAAAGAAAAATTAACTCCGGCCTTCCCTATTTGTTTGCAGAAAAAGTCCGCAATCGTCTCAAAACAAAACATGGGGGGATTATTCCTTATCCTCACTTTACCCTAGGCGAATTGTCAGCTGAAATCTGTGCAGAAGGGTTATCTCTCTGCACTGACCTAAAATTAAAATGACAACTTGAGAAACAAAAAATGACGGGCAAAAAGGTACTAAGCGACTTTTGCGAACAATTCGGATATAGTTTAGATCTTTCCCATAATTAACCTCACAAACATAGAAAGCTAGAAAAAAGACAAAAATCATAGAAAAAACTATATCATAAAAAGAAACCTTAATATAAAGACGAAAAAATACGAGAAAAAACCCAAAGACGGAAAAAGATATAAAAAAAAAATACCTCGGTGTTATAAATGTGAAAAAAGACATTATAAAAATAACTGTAATGTTAAGAAAAAGATAGAATCCTTAATACTAGATGAAAATATAAGAAATAAGTTATATGAAATCATTCAACTTTATGATAAAGATAATGATCTCAGTACAACTTCTTCCTCATCCTCAGAAAGTCCTGATGACGAATCAGACATAGGAATAATAAAAGATGAAGATTTACTAAATGAAACATCATCTTTATCTGACCAAGATAATAAATGTTCTTGTCATACCCTTACCAAAGAAAACAATTTAATTTTAGAACTTATAGACAAAATACCTAATACTAAAGATAAAAGAACCCTAATCAGTCAATATATTCAAATAGCAAAATCTAAGAATAAACCAACTCCATTAATTAAACCACCAGAAGAATATAGTTTCTCAGAAATTTTGAAACGAATTGGCCAAAAGAATAACAGTCAAAAGGAACCTACTATTGCTGAGCTAAAACACGAAATTAATGAAGTAAAATATGAACTAATTAAGTTAAAAAACAAAATTAAATTATTGGAATTAACCGAATTAACAGATAATAATTCTGAAGATGAAGAAAATAAAGAATTTGCAAATTTATTACATAATATGGAAGATAATCCTGAATCCTCTAATCTTAACCAAGAACTTCAATTTAATTTAATAAATAAAATTTTAAACAAAAAATGGTACACATTAATTAAAATCATAGTCCATAACGAATTTACCTTACAAACATTAGCCTTAATAGAGTAAGATGTTGATTTAAATTGTATAAACGAAGGATTAGTTCTTACAAAATACTTTCAGAAAACAACACAAGTATTAAATACAGCCGATGGAAGTAAATTAAAAATCAATTATAAATTATCAAATGCTGCTATATGTAATAATGGAATTTGCTTAGAACTACCATTTATTATTGTAAGAGGACTAAATCAAGCTGTAATTTTAGGAACTCCATTTATCAGTATGCTATATCCTATTAATATAGACCATACTGGAATAGAATCAACGATAGAAGGAATAAAAGTCAAATTTGAATTTATTGATAAACCAAAAATAAAAGAAATAAATAATGTAAAACAAAACATACAAAACAAAGAAACATTTTTATATCAATTATAAGCCGAAATAAAATATAAAACAATTGAAGAACAACTGTTACTACCTGAAATTCAAAAAACAATAAGTCAAATTAAAAAGCAAATCGAAACAGAAATTTGTAGCGAAATACCTACTGCTTTTTGGAATCGACATAAACATATAGTATCACTACCCTATGAAGAAACCTTTTCTGAATAAAAAATACCGACTAAAGCTAGACCAATGAAAATGAATACAAAAATGGTAGAAATATGTAAAAACGAAATAGATTCTCTCCTAGATAAAGGATTAATACGACCTAGTTCATATCCATGGAGCTGTGCCGCCTTCTACGTAAAAAATAATGCAGAAAAGGAATGAGGCGTTCCTAGACTAGTTATCAACTATAAACCCCTAAACAAAGTTTTAAAATGGATAAGATATCCAATTTCAAATAAAAAAGATTTGTCCTTATAGTAAATCCCGGCTCACCTATATCTATGCATCCACCGTTATCACCAGCCAAATCTCTGAATTACCCTGAACAACCTACCCAGATTCCAAGTCCTACATTTACTCCGATATCCAACCAAAATAAAGCAACCAGCTCTACCTCACACAAGGCCATATTTGAAGAAACAACCTTTTTAATAGATATTACAATTGATGATAAACATATCCATATAGACCCAAATAAGCTGGCTCCTCTATATCTCAAAAATCACCTTAATCCTTCCAATGGAAACAAAACTCGAGAATGGTATCAGACCGTTCTCATGAAAACAGATTCTATATCCCTTGTACATTTCTTTAATCCTATTACTAAAGTTATATCTTTCTCTAAGATACAGATAAAGAAAATATTAACGTATGATGATTGGGGATGTACCCCAACCCAAGGAAAAAAGATGCAAGCACAAGAATATCAATACAAATCTTATAGATATACATAATATATGGATGCTTGGCACAAAATATTTGCTTATCAAAATATGAATAATTCTCATACATGGTATATTCAATTTAAGATGCCTATTCTTGAACGATTCCCGAGTTGGTTCAAATCTTGGTTCTTAACATGGGGGTCAAAAACCCAAATATTACCTGATGCATTCCAAACTACTCAGGCTAAATTAGTTGAATAAAATACTATAGAAACTGATATTGATTATCATTTATATTTCATGGCAATACATCAAATATCGTGGATCATCAAATGGGAATATGGAATATCAAAAAATACTAGTAATAATTATGAATATATCCCTCGATTGAGAAAACGAATATTATTTAAATGGTAGAATGTATTCAGCATGAACCTGAATTCAATTAGGCTGAAACAAATCCCTCCTTCTCCTACCAAATATCTGATTGATAATACTCTTGAATTTGACCTAAATAAATTCTCTGAATATATCAGACAAATGAGAAAGTAAAATCCAAGAGCTACAAAAGAAGAACTTGAAACCCAGTTTCTAAGAATTATTGAAGAAGAAGCTTCAGATGCTACCTCTCAACCTGAACCTATAGAAGAAGAATTCAGTCAAAGGCCTGAATAAAAGCCCAGATAAATCCTGTACATAATCTCTGCTTCTACCAACACATCCTGTGCATAATCCTCGCTGTCGCCAAGTACAAAGATTCTCTGCTATTGTTTCAAAACCAAAGCTCAACTCTGTATAAAGATTCTCTGCAACAAACGCTACTCCTGCCACCTCAAAAGAAAAGATGCTACCGCTAGAACACGACGAAAGACGAAGTGCCACCTCAAAAGATGCCATCAGAATATGACAAAAGGCGAATATTAAAGATTGCCACAGTATAAGAAAAATGACAAAAGAAGATGCCACCGACCGACAAAAGACACTTTGAAAATTCCTTTGCTTGTTACTTTTAGCTTTATGTCACGTCCAGCTTTTTCTTTACGTCTTCTCTTCTTTTTTCTCGTACTTTACATCACATCATCTCTTTCTTTATGTCTTGTCTTTTTTCTTTACATCACATCACCACTTCTTTTTTTATCTTCGCGAATCTTCTCACCTTAGGTTCTTTGCATCCGTTTTATCTTCTTGAGCCTCGAACATTCCACCCCAGCTACCACATGTCACTTCCCTGAGCCTCGAATCTTCCACCTCAGCTACTTCAGTCATCTATAAAAACCCTCAAAGCCTTCATTCGAAGGTAGGTCGAAATCTCCCTCTCTGCGATCTCTTCTCGAAAAAACCCTTCTCTTTTCCCCACTTACTCAACAGCTTTTCCTGAAAGCTTTGCCGACTTCTCTTCCTTGAGGCAAGCTCTTATTGAGTAAGATCTTTTCATACGCCTGTTTATGTTTCTTTCTATTCGTATGATGTACACAGATGTGTGTAAGTGTATGTAAGAACTTTTCATATTTTTTGTTTATATGATGAATACAGATGTGTGATTGTAATTTGCATAAAGTACCTTCGTTCTGTCCGGACGAATGGACACTCTTTTCCAGTTATTGCATTTTGAAAATTGTAAGTGCTTTGATATGAACTTTGTGGAATAAAATTTGTTTATATGCAGTTCAAACTAATTTTTAATGTACAAATTCGAGATAGTCTTTATACTACATGGATTATAGTCGATATCTCTATTATTTCTTTTATTATCATTCTGTGTTGCTTCCTATAATATACTGCACTTTTACGTTCTCTACTAGATTATACTACAATATTTTCAATAATTTTAAGATAAAATTAGATAAAAGTAAAATTTAGATCTTCGCGTGCTTTTTGGTATTAGAGCCCTTAGACCTTCTTACTATTTACGGTTAGACTATTTTTAGTTGTGAATAGTGTTTAAGTGATAAGCTTCTACTAAAATTATCTATTTATACGATAGTGATAAGACTCAATGTCGCCCAGTCGATACAGTCCATTTAGGCCACGAAGAGCCGCTCAGGTCCTTCAAGACGTAAGAGGTTGACAAGAGTCTTTGTTCGTACCGATAAATGGAAAATTTTATTAAAACCTTATCAAATAAAACACTATCTACATCTAAACATACTCTAAGGGTAAAAAACAAAGAAAAAGTAGTTATAGATGATATTGAACAACACATCCAAAACTGGAACATACCAAAAGTCCCAATTTCAGATGTTTATAAACGAGGAAATTTTAATCTAATGATAGGCTATGCTATTAAAACAGTAGAACAAATTTTACCTGCTCAAGAGGAACAAGAAAACCTACAACTATTAAAAAATAAAATATTACAATCCCATAAAAATAAAGAATATCATTATCTTCATTTAGGATTAATACAAGTAACGGTAAAACCGTTAACTAGACTAGGATTAAATATGTCTATTTTATTATGTCTACAAGATGAAAGGCATAACAATTTTTCTGATTCACTTTTAGGAATAATTGAGTCAAGTTTATGTAACGGACGAATTTATTTTAATTGTTTTCCAAATTATGTCATCTCTTTACATGACACTAACCTACTAAAAGTATTAACTTTATTAAAACACATGGTTTTGATATATTACAAGGATCTCAAAATTTAGCCATTGTATATCGAATCTTTTATAAAGTAATGACCACTTTATGTCCAAATGTAATACAAATAGATACAAAAGAACAAACGACTTTCTTTCAAACAAATTCTAAAAAATCAAATATAATAATTCCCAAAACAATCCAATGGTCTCAAATAAAACTTCCACACGATTGGAAGATTCAAACCTCCAATCAGTCAGTAAAAACTCCAAAAAATAATAATCCAAATCAAATTATTGAACATATAGACGGCCAAATAGAGATCCAATCTAATCAATGATCTCCTCCTATAACCAGTACAGATGATACTTATCTTCCAATGCCAAGAAGATCATTACCAGCAACTTTCTTAGCCTCACGAAAGTCTATTTCTAGTATTACAAGTCCTGAAGCTTCTTCAACTTCAGAACCAGAAATACAAGGACTAGTAAGAACTCGAGAAAATATACTTAAACCAGTATATCAACCCATCTATAATGAATCACCAGAATAAAGTAAATACACATTATATAAAACAAGATTATATAAGTGATACTAATAAATATTTTCGAAATTGGTATTTAACCACTTTTTCAAAAGAATTATTACAAATGACTCATAAGCAATATAATAAATTTTTGAAAAAAGAAAAGATGACTATAGGATTTTTTTGAATAGCTTAAAACAATATTATTATTAAAAGGAATAAATTTCCTGAATTCAAATTACATACTCTTGAAAATCAATACGACACTTATATTACAAGTCAACAAAAACATATTCGTAGCATTCATCCTCCCGAAGAAAGTATAAAAATAAAAGATAAAAAACAAGAATTAGAAACTCTAACAACTCTATATAAAACACTTCTTGGAGAAAATTATCTTAAAATAGAATTGTTACCTCATTTGGATGAACAAAATAATTATACAAATTTATGTTTACAAACCATAGGAAAACAGATCACTAGGATAGAAAACATTATGCAACAACCACAACAGAAAATAGAAGAAAAGAAAAAGGCAATATTATTTAAACCTCCTCCTCTAATATATAAGGATAGATTTCAAATGAAAGAAGAATCTTTATCTGAATTAATGCAGCAGTTAATTACAAAGTTAGCAACTCTAGATATTAAAGAAAAGGAAAAATCTAAGAGTAAAGAATCAGTAATAAAAATAGCAGAACCAGCAGCCATGATGCTCCATGAAATTCCAGAAATTCCAAATACCATTACTAATATTAAAGATGCCTTTACCCAAGAAGATAATATCAATAGAATAGATTATGGTAGGAAAATGAGACTTACCGCTCAATCTAGAATGTACCATCATAGACCTACTCCAGTCGATGTACAATTTGAAGAAGACCTTATATCTCATACTGTATCCTATTCAGGACGAACTATTGTCAACTGGAATATCGATAGAATGTCTGAACTACAAATTCTTGATATAATGAAACATATGACCATGTATGCCACTGCATGCAAGGTCTCTAAAGCCCATGACCACGATGTAGCAAAGCCTATTATCTGTTGTTTTACAGGTTGGCTTAGAGGATGGTGGGATTTCCATCTAAATGATATATTCAAACAACAAATTTTAACTGCCACCAAACAATCTTATATTAAAAATGAAGCAAATCAAGATATCATACAATCCGAAAGTGATGCAGTTAATACATTAATATACACAATTACACTCCATTTTGTTGGAAGTACGGCTTTACTTGAAGCCCGATCTGAAGACTTGCTAAATAATCTTCGACGTCCAACTCTTTCCCATTATAAATGGTATAAAGATGTTTTCTTTTCTTGACTCCTCATACGTGAAGATAGTAGTGCCGATCATTGAAAAAAAAATTCATCTCCGGCCTTCCCTATTTGTTTGCAGAAAAAGTCCGCAATCGTCTCAAGACAAAACATGGGGGAATTATTCCTTATCCTCTCTTTACCCTAGGTGAATTGTTAGCCGAAATCTGTGTAGAAGGGTTATCTCTCTGCACTGACCTAAATTAAAACGACAACTTGAGTAACAAAAAATGACTGGCAAAAAGGAACTAGGCGACTTTTACGAACAATTCGGATATAGTTTAGATCTTTCCAATAATAAACCTCATAATTGTATTTTATTCCATCTATCGTTGATTCTATTCCAGTATGGTCTATTTTAATAGGATATAGCATACTGATAAATGGAGTTTCTAAAATTACAGCTTGATTTAGTCCTCTTACAATAATAAATGGTAGTTCTAAGCAAATTCCATTATTACATATAGCAGCATTTGATAATTTATAATTGATTTTTAATTTACTTCCATCGGCTGTATTTAATACTTGTGTTGTTTTCTGAAAGTATTTTGTAGGAACTAATCCTTCGTTTATACAATTTAAATCAGCATCTTACTCTATTAAGGCTAATGTTTGTAAGGTAAATTCGTTCTGGACTATGATTTAAATTAATGTGTACCTTTTTTTGTTTAAAATTTTGTTTATTAAATTTAATTGAAGTTCTTGGTTAAGATTAGAGGATTCGGGATTATCTTCCATATTATGTAATAAATTTGCAAATTCTTTATCTTCTTCATCTTCAGAATTATTATCTGTTAATTCGGTTAATTTCAATAATTTAATTTTGTTTTTTAACTTAATTAGTTCAGATTTTACTTCATTAATTTCGTATTTTAGCTCAGCAATAGTAGGTTCCTTTTGATTGTTATTCTTTTGGCCAATTCGTTTCAAAATTTATGAGAAACTATATTCTTCTGGTGGCTTAATTAATGGAGTTGGTTTATTCTTAGCTTTTGCTATTTGAATATATTGACTGATTATGGTTCTTTTATCTTCAGTATTAGGTATTTTGTCTATAATTTCTAAAATTAAATTGTCTTCTTTGGTAAGGGTATGACAAGAACGTTTATTATTTTGGTCAAATAAAGAGGATGTTTCATTTAATAAATCTTCAACTTTTATTATTCCCATGTCTGATTCGTCATCAGGACTTTCTGAAGATGAGGAAGAAGTTGTACTGAGATCATTATCTTTATTAATAGTCGAATAATTTTGTTGTGCAGAGTTCCAAGCTTTAGATGTATATCTAACTAGTTGTTCTTTATTGTTATTACTTCGCTGTTTAAGAATTCCACCTAATCCTATTTCTGAAGCATCACATTCGATAATTTTAAATGCCATCGGATCAGATAAAACTAAACAGGGGAGTTCTTTTGATTTGGTTTTCAGAAGTCGAATAACATTAGTATGTTGATCCATCCATTTAGGCGGATTCTTTTTTAATTGATCAAATAATGGTTTTGCAATAGTAGCAAAGTCTTGAATAAAATCTGCTATATAATTTAAACATCCTAAAAAGCATTGCAATTCTACTTTTGTTAAGATTATATCAGAAAATTTACTAGAAAATTCAATAGCTCTATCAATAGGAATGATTGTACCTTGAAAGATGTTATGTCCTAAGAATCGAACTTTTGTTTGACAAAGAGCTAATTTTTTTGCAAAGACGACGAGTCCTGCAGTTTTTACAGTATTAAGAAATATACCACTACCATCACCATTTGAGCTTGAAGACACCCCATTAGCAATACAGCTCTTTAATATGAATATTAATCCTCCTGATCAACGACTAGGCAAGAATTTACAGACTCTAATGGACCTTGTCCCTAGAGTAAATCCCGGCTCACCTATATCTATGCATCCACCGTTATCACCAACCAGATCTCCGAATTACCCTGAACCTACCCAGATTCCAAGTCCTACATTTACTTCGATATCCAACCAAAATAAAGCAACCAGCGCTACCTCACACAAGGCCATATTTGAAGAAACAACTTTTTTAATAGATATTACAATTGATGATAAACATATCCATATAGACCCAAATAAGCTGGCTCCTCTATATCTCCAAAATGTGAGAATAGTATGAGACCGTTCTCATGGAAACAGGTTCTATATCCCTTGTACATTTCTTTAATCATATTACTAAAGTTATATCTTACTCTAAGATATAAATAAAGAAAATATTATCATATGATGATTGGGGATGTACCCCAACCCAAGGAAAAAATATGCAAGCACAAGAATATCAATACAAATCTTATAGATATATAGAATATATGGATGCTTGGCATAAAATATTTTCTTATCAAAATATGAATAATTCTCATACATGGTATATTCAATCTAGTATGCCTATTCTTGAACGATTCCCGAGTTGGTTCAGATATTGGTTCTTAATATGAGGGCCACGAACCCAAATATTACCTGATGCATTCCAAATTGCTCAGGCTAAATTTGCTGAATGTAATAATATAGATACTGATATTGATTATCATTTATATTTCATGGCAATACATCAAATACTGAGGATCCTCAAATGGGAATATGGAATATCAGAAAATACCAGTAATAATTATGAATATATCCCTCGATTGGGAAAACGAATATTTGTTAAATGGTGGGATGTATTCAGCATGGACCCGAATTCAATTAGCCTGAAACGAATCCCTCCTTCTTCTACCAAATATCAGACTGATAATACTTCTGAATTTGACCTAAATAAATTCTCTAAATATACCAGACAAATGAAAAAGCAAAATCCAAGAGCTACAAAAGAAGAACTTGAAATCCAATTACTAATAATTATTGAGGAAGAAGCTTCAGATGCTACCTCTCAACCTAAACCTATAGAAGATGAATTCAGTCAAAGGCCCGAATAAAAGCCCGGATAAATCTTGTACATAATCTCTTATGTCGCCAACACATCCTATGCATAATCCTCGCTGTCGCCAAGTACAAGGATTCCCCCGCTATCGTTTCAAAACCAAAGCTCAACTCTGTACAAAGATTCTCTGCAACAAACGCTACTCCTTCTACCTCAAAAGAAAAGATGCTACCGCTAGAACACGACGAAAGACAAAGTGCCACCTCAAAAGATGCCACCAGAATATGACAAAAGACAAATATTAAAGATTGCCACAGTACAAGAAAAACGAAAAAAAAAGATGCCACCGACTGACAAAAGACACTATGCAAAATTCCTTTGCTTATTACTTTTAGCTTTATGTCACGTTCAGTCACGTCCAGCTTTTTCTTTACGTCTTCTCTTCTTTTCTCTCTTACTTTACATCACATCATCTCTTTCTTTATGTCTTCTCTTTTTTCTTTACATCACATCACCACTTCTCTTTTTATCTTCGCGAATCTTCCCACCTCAGGTTCTTTGCATCCGTTTTATCTTCCTGAGCCTCGAATCTTCCTCCTCAGCTACCACATGTCACTTCCCTGAGCCTTGCATCTTCTACCTCAGCTACCACATGTCACTTCCCTGAGCCTCGAATCTTCCACCTCAGCTACTCCTATCATCTATAAAAACCCTCAAAGCCTTCCTTCGAAGGTAGGTCGAAATCTCCCTCTCTGCGTTCTCTTCTCGAAAAAACTCTTCTCTCTTCCCCACTTACTCAACAGTTTTTTCTGAAAGCTTTGCCGACTTCTCTTCCTGGAGGCAAGCTCTTATTGAGTAAGATCTTTTCATACGCCTGTTTATGTTTCTTTCTATTCGTATGATGTACACAGATGTGTGTAAGTGTATGTAAGAACTTTTCATATTTTTTGTTTATACGATGAATACAGATGTGTGATTGTAATTTGCATAAAGTACCTTCGTTCGGTCCAGACGAATGGATACTCTTTTCCAGTTACTGCATTTGCAAATTGTATGTGCTTTGATATGAACCTTGTGGAATAAAATATGTTTATATGCAGTTCAAACTAATTTTTAGTGTAAAAATTCGAGATAGTATTCATACTACTTGGATTATAGTCGATATCTCTGTTATTTCTTTTATTATCATTCTGTGTTGCTTCCTATATTATACTCCGCTTTTACGTTCTCTACTAGATTATATTACAGTATTTTCAATAATTTTAAGATAAAATTAGATAAAAGTCAAATTTAGATCTTGGCGTGATTTTTGGTATCAGAGCCATTAGACCTTCCTACTATTTACGGTTAGACTATTTTTAGTTGTGAACACTGTTTAGCTGATAAGCTTCTACTAAAATTATCTATTTATACGGTAGTGATAAGACTCATTGTCGCCCAGTCGATACAGACCATTTAGGCCACGAAGAGCCGCTCAGATCATTCAAGACGTACGAGGTTGTACGAGGTTGACCAGAGTCTTTATTCGTACCGATAAATGGAAAAGTTTATTAAAACCTTATCAAATAAAACACTATCTACATCTAAACATACTGTAAGGGTAAAAAACAAAGAAGAAGTAGTTATAGATGATATTGAACAACACATCCAAAACTGGAACATACCAAAAGTCTCAATTTCAGATGTTTATAAAAGTGGAAATTTTAATCTAAAGATAGGCTATGCTATTAAAAGAGTAGAACAAAGTTTACCTGTTCAAGAGGAACAAGGAAACCTGCAACTATTAAAAAATAAAATATTACAATTCCAAAAAAATAAAAAATATCAATATCTTCATATAGGATTAATGCAAGTAGCGGTAAAACCGTTAACTAGCCTAGGATTAAATACGTCCATTTTATTATGTCTACGAAATGAAAGGCATAATAATTTTTCTGATTCACTTTTAGGAATAATTGAGTCAAGTTTATGTAACAGACCAATTTATTTTAATTGTTTTCCAAATATTGCCATCTCTTTACATGACCCTAACCTACTAAAAGTATTAACTTTAAATATTAAAACACAAGGTTTTGATATGTTACAAGGATCTCAAAATTTAGCTATATCGAATCTATTATAAAGTAATGACCACGTTATATCCAAATGTAATACAAATAGTTACAAAAGGAGAGACGACTTTCTTTCAAACAAATTCTGAAAAATCAAATATAATAATTCCCCAAACAATGCAATGGTCTCAAATAAAACTTCTACACGATTGGAAGATTCAAACCTCCAATCAGTCAGTAAAAACTCCAAAAAATAATATTCCAAATCAAATTATTGAACATATAGACGGCGAAATAGAGATCCAATTTAATCAAAGATCTCCTCCTATAACCAGTACAGATGATACTTATCTTCCAATGGCAAGAAGATCATTACCAGCAACTTTCTTAGCCTCACGAAAGTCTGTGTCTAGTATAACAAGACCTGAAGCTTCTTCGACTTCATAACCTGAAATACAAGGACTAGTAAGAACTCAGGAAAATATACTTAAACCAGTATATCGACCCATCTATAATGAATCACCAGATACTGATTTTCAATTATTAACATTACAAAAGGAGAAGAAAGTAAATACACATTATATAAAACAAGATTATATAAGTGATAGTAATAAAGATTTTCGAAATTGGTGTTTAACCACTCTTTCAAAAGAATTAATACAAATGACTCATAAGCAATATAATAAATTTTTTTTAAAAAAAAAGATGACTATAGGATTTTTTGATTGGCTTAAAACAACAATATTATTAAAAGGAATAAAAATTCTTGAATTCAAATTACATGCTCTTGAAAATCAATATGACATTTATATTACAAGTCAACAAAAACATATTCGTAGCATTTATCCTCTCGAAGAAAGTATAAAAATAATAGATAAAAAACAAGAATTAGAAACTCTAGCTACTCCATATAAAACACTTCCTGGAGAAAATTATCTTAAAATAGAATTGTTACCTCATTTGGTTGAAATAAATATTTATACAAATTTATGTTTACAAACCATAGGAAAAAAGGCCACTAGGATAGAAAACATTATCCAACAACCACAACATAAAATAGAAGAAAAGAAAAAGGCAATATTATTAAAACCTCCTCCTCTAATAAATAAGGATAGATTTCAAATGAAAGAAGAATCTTTATCTGAATTAATGCAGCAGTTAATTACTAAATTAGCAACTCTAGATATTAAAGAAAAGGAAAAATCTAAGAGTAAAGAATCAATAATAAAAATAGCAGAACCAGCAGCCATGATGCTCCATGAAATTCCAAAAATTCGAAATACCATTACTAATATTAAAGATGCCTTTACCCAAGAAGATAATATCAATAGAATAGATTATGGTAGGGAAATGAGACTTACCGCTCAATCTAGAATGTACCATCATAGACCTACTCCAGGAGATGTACAATTTGAAGAAGACCTTATATCTCATACTGTATCCTATTCAGGACGAACTATTGTCATTTGGAATATCGATAGAATGTCTGAACTACAAATTCTTGATATAATGAAACATATGACCATGTATGCCACTGCATGCAAGGTCTCTGGAGCTCATGACCAAGATGTAGCAAAGGCTATTATCTGTGGTTTTACAGGTTGGCTTCGAGGATAGTGGGATTTCCATCTAAATGTTATATCCAAACAACAAATTTTAACTGCCACCAAACAATCTTATATTAAAAATGAAGCAAATCAAGATATCATACAATCCGAAAGTGATGCAGTTAATACATTAATATACACAATTACACTCCATTTTGTTGGAAGTACGGCTTTACTTGAAGCCCGATCTGAAGACTTGCTAAATAATCTTCGATGTCCAACTCTTTCCCATTATAAATGGTATAAAGATGTTTCTTTTCTCGACTCCTCATACGTTAAGATAGTAGTGCCAATCATTGGAATGAAAAATTCATCTCTGGCCTTCCCTATTTGTTTGCTGAAAAAATCCGCAATCGGCGCAAAACAAAACATGGGGGGATTATTCCTTATCCTCTCTTTACCCTAGGCAAATTGTCAGCCAAAACTTGTGCAGAAGGGTTATCTCTCTGCACCGACCTAAAATTAAAACGACAACTTGAGAAACAAAAAATGACTGGCAAAAAGGAACTAGGCGACTTTTGCGAACAATTCGGATATAGTTTAGATCTTTCCCATATAAACCTCATAGACATAGAAAGCTAGAAAAAAGACAAAAATCATACAAAAAACTATATCATAAAAAGAAACCTAAATATAAAGACGAAAAGCACGAGAAAAAACCCAAAGACGGAAAAAGATATAAAAGTATAATACATCGGTGTTATAAAAGTGGGAAATTAGGACATTATAAAAATTACTGTAATGTTAAGAAAAAGATAGAATCCTTAATAGTAGATGAAAATATAAGAAATAAGTTATATGAAATCATTCAACTTTATGATAAAGATAATGATCTCAGTACAACTTCTTCCTCATCCTCAGAAAGTCCTGATGACAAATCAGACATAGGAATAATAAAAGATGAAGATTTATTAAATGAAACATCATCTTTATCTGACCAAGATAATAAATGTTCTTGTCATACCCTTACCAAAGAAGACAATTTAATTTTAGAAATTATAGACAAAATACCTAATACTGAAGATAAAAGAACCATAATCAGTCAATATATTCAAATAGCAAAATCTAAGAATAAACCAACTCCATTAATTAAACCACCAGAAGAATATAGTTTCTCAGAAATTTTGAAACGAATTGGCCAAAAGAATAACAGTCAAAAGGAACCTACTATTGCTGAGCTAAAACACGAAATTAATGAAGTAAAATCTGAACTAATTAAGTTAAAAAACAAAATTAAATTATTGGAATTAACCGAATTAACAGATAATAATTCTGTAGATGAAGAAGATATAGAATTTGCAAATTTATTACATAATATGGAAGATAAACCTGAATCCTCTAATCTTAACCAAGAACTTCAATTAAATTTAATAAACAAAATTTTAAACCAAAAATAGTACACATTAATTAAAATCATAGTCCAGAACGAATTTACCTTCCAAACATTAGCCTTAATAGACTCAGGTGCTAATTTCAATTGTATAAACGAAGGATTAGTTCCTACAAAATACTTTCAGAAAACAACACAAGTATTAAATACAGCCGATGGAAGTAAATTAAAATTATTTATAAATTATCAAATGCTGCTATATGTAATAATGGAATATTTTTAGAACTACCATTTATTATGGTAAGAGGACTAAATCAAGCTGTAATTTTAGGAACTCCATTTATCAGTATGCTATATCCTATTAATATAAACCATACTGGAATAGAATCAACGATAGAAGGATTAAAAGTCAAATTTGAATTTATTGATAAACCAAAAATAAAAGAAATAAATAATGTAAAACAAAACATACAAAACAAAGAAACATTTTTATATCAATTACAATCCGAAATAAAATATAAAGTAATTGAAAAATAACTGTTACTACCTGAAATTCAAAAAACAATTAGTCAAATTAAAAAGCAAATAGAAACATAAATTTGTAGCAAAATACATACTGCTTTTTGGAATCGACATAAACATATAGTATCACTACCCTATGAGGAAACCTTTTCTGAATCAAAAATACCAACTAAAGCTGGACCAATTAAAATGAATACAAAAATGGTAGAAATATGTAAAAACGAAATAGATTCTCTCCTAGCTAAAGGATTAATACAGCCTACCTCACCACCATGGAGCTGTGCCGCCTACTACGTAGAAAATAATACAGAAAAGGAACGAGGCGTTCCTAGACTAGTTATCAACTATAAACCCCTGAACAAAGTTTTAAAATGGATAAGATATCCAATTCCAAATAAAAAAGATTTATTAGATAGACTACTAAATCCCTGCATTTTTTCGAAATTTCATTTGAAGTCAGGTTATTGGCAAATACAGATTGATGAATAAGATCGACATAAAACAGCATTTAATGTTCCTTTTGGACAATATGAATGGAACGTTATGCCATTTGGATTAAAAATGCCCCATCTGAATTCCAAAAAATCATGAATGATGTATTTAATCTCTATTTAAAATTTATGATAGTCTACATCGATGATGTTCTTATTTTTTCTACTAATATAAATCAACATTTTAAACATTTAAATATATTTCTTAATACAGTAAAAACTGCAGGACTCGTCGCCTCTGCCAAAAAATTAGCTCTTTGTCAAACAAAAAGTTCGATTCTTAGGACATCATCTTTCAAGGTACAATCATTCCTATTGATAGAGCTATTTAATTTTCTAGTAAATTTCCTTATATAATCTTAACAAAAGTAGAATTGCAACGCTTTTTAGGATGTTTAAATTATATAGCAGATTTTATTCAAGACTTTGCTACTATTGCCAAACCATTATTTGATCGATTAAAAAAGAATCCGCCTAAATGGACGAATCAACATACTAATGCTATTCGACTTCTGAAAACCAAATCAAAAGAACTCCCCTGTTTAGTTTTATCTGATCCGATGTCATTTAAAATTATCGAATGTGATGCTTCAAAAATAGGATTAGGTGGAATTCTTAAACAGCGAAGTAATAACAATAAAGAACAATTAGTTAGATATACATCTAAAGCTTGGAATTCAGCACAGAAAAATTATTCGACTATTAAAAAGGAAATTTTAGCTATAGTTCATTGTGTAAATAAACTTCAAAGTGATATTCTTAATACTTCTTTTCTTATTCGCACCGATTGTAAATCTGCTAATGATATTCTGCAAAACGATGTTCAAAATCTTGTTTCTAAACAAATTTTTGCTCGTTGGCAAGTTATTTTATCGACTTTTTATTTTACTATTGAACATCTTCCCGGCTCTACTAACTCTCTCCCTGATTTCCTCACCCGTGAATTTTTGTAAGGGGGTCCCGATCTACCACTACCATCACCATTTGAGCTTGAAGACACCCCATTAGCAATACAGCTCTTTATATGAATATTAATACTCCTAATCAACGATCAGGCAAGAATTTACAGACTCTAATGGACCTTGTCCCTATAGTAAATCCTTGCTCACCTATATCTATGCATCCACCTTTATCACCAGCCAGATCTCTGAATTACCTGAACAACCTACCCAGATTCCAAGTCCTACATTTACTCCGATATCCAACCAAAATAAAGCAACCAGCTCCACCTCACATAAGGTCATATTTGAAGAAACAACCTTTTTAATAGATATTACAATTGATGATAAACATATCCATATATACCCAAATAAGCTGGCTCCTCTATATCTCAAAAATCATCTTAATCCTTCCAATGGAAACAAAACTCGAGAATGGTATCAGACCGTTCTCATGGAAACATGTTCTATATCCCTTGTACATTTCTTTAATCCTACTACTGAAGTTATATCTTACTCTAAGATACAGATAAAGAAAATATTATCGTATGATGATTGGGGATGTACCCCAACCCAAAGAAAAAAGATGCAAGCACAAGAATATCAATACAAATCTTATAGATATATAGAATATATGGATGCTTGGCACAAAATATTTGCTTATCAAAATATGAATAATTCTCATACATGGTATAATTCAATTTAAGATGCATGTTCTTGAACGATTCCCGAGTTGATTCAGATATTGGTTCTTAATATGGGGGTCAGAAACCCAAATATTACCTGATGCATTCCAAATTGCTCAGGCTAAATTTGCTGAATGTAATAATATAGATACTGATATTGATTATCATTTATATTTCAGGGCAATACATCAAATATCGTGGATCCTCAAATGGGAATATGGAATATCAAAAAATACCAGTAATAATTATGAATATATCCCTCGATTGGGAAAACGAATATTTGTTAAATGGTGGGATGTATTCAGCATGGACCCGAATTCAATTAGGCTGAAACGAATCCCTCCTTCTCCTACCAAATATCAGACTGATAATACTCTTGAATTTGACCTAAATAAATTCTCTGAATATATCAGACAAATGAGAAAGCAAAATCCAAGAGCTACAAAAGAAGAACTTGAAACCCAATTATTAAGAATTATTGAAGAAGAAGCTTCAGATGCTACCTCTCAGCCTAAACCTATAGAAGAAGAATTCAGTCAAAGGCCCGAATAAAAGCTCGGATAAATCCTGTACTAAATCTCTGTTGTCGCCAACACATCCTGTGCATAATCCCTGCAGTCGCCAAGTACAAAGATTCCCTGCAATCGTTTCAAAACCAAAGCTCAACTCGGTACACAGATTCTCTGCAACATACGCTACTCCTGCCACCTCAAAAGAAAAGATGCTACCGCTAGAAGTGCCACCAGAATATGACAAAAGACTAATATTAAAGTTTGCCACAGTACAAGAAAACCGACAAAAGAAGATGTCACCGACTGACAAAAGATACTGTGTAAAATTCCTTTGCTTGTTACTTTTAGCTTTATGTCACGTCCAGCTTTTTCTTTACGTCTTCTCTTCTTTTCTCTCGTACTTTACATCACATCATCTCTTTCTTTATGTCTTTTCTTTTTTCTTTACATCACATCACCACTTCTCTTTTTATCTTCGCGAATCGTCCCACCTTAGGTTCTTTGCATCCGTTTTATCTTCTTGAGCCTCGAATCTTCCACCTCAGCTACCACATGTCACTTCCCTGAGTCTCGAATCTTCCACCTCAGCTACTTCAGCCATCTATAAAAACCCTCAAAGCCTTCATTCGAAGGTAGGTCGAAATCTCCCTCTCTGCGATCTCTTCTCGAAAAAACCCTTCTCTTTTCCCCACTTACTCAACAGCTTTTCTTGAAAGCTTTGTCGACTTCTCTTCCTTGAGACAAGCTCTTATTGAGTAAGATCTTTCATACGCTTGTTTATGTTTCTTTCTATTCGTATGATGTACACAGATGTGTGTAAGTGTATGTAAGAACTTTTCATATTTTTTGTTTATACGATGAATACAGATGTGTGATTGTAATTTGCATAAAGTACCTTTGTTTTGTCCGGACGAATGGACACTCTTTTCCACTTACTGCATTTGTAAATTGTAAGTGCTTTGATATGAGCTTTGTGGAATAAAATTTGTTTATATGCAGTTCAAATTAATTTTTAGTGTAAAAAATCGAGATAGTCTTTATACTACATGGATTATAGTCGATATCTCTGTTATTTCTTTTATTATCATTCTGTGTTGCTTCCTATATTATATTACGCTTTTACGTTCTCTACTAGATTATAGTACAGTATTTTCAACGATTTTAAGATAAAATTAGATAAAAGTAAAATTTAGATCTACCTATTGCATGTATTTTCGACACGTTTAGATCTACCTATTGCATGTATTTTCGACACGATGACAAGTTTTTTTTTTAGATGATTCATAAGGATGGGATTCTCGATTTATGATAAAAAAGAACTCAATACCGCATATTGTGACGACCTACCATCCTAACGACATCACCTTTAACCCATTCATGCAATGACTTGCTTTTCATTGCCCTTAAATGAAGGTAATTCTGCCACGTAGGATAGTAAAACGACTAAAGTACGACTTAGGGATTTAGTTGCCTAAAAGATACGCCATAATTAAAACTTCCAGCTCTAGAAATTTTGGAAGCTCTAGTTTCTTGTTTGTGAATGAGAAGTACGATAGGAAATTGGTTTTAAGAAATTTTGGTTCTCAAAAAATGAAAACATCGCTTCAAACCCTGTAAAAGTTTGTTTATCGTATTTTTTTTTAGGAAATTTGGCTAGAGCCATTTTTTAGCTTCCTGTATCATTTTTATCTCCAACTCTAACTATGCCATTTTCTATCTCTGATTCCTCTCTCCCTCTAGTTGTACCTCTTTTCTTTCTCTAAATGTGATTTTCTTCTCTCTAACTTTTCTCACCACTACCGTGATGTTTCTCTCTCTCTAAGCGTATGCTTTTTTATCTCTATAATATTGCAATTTCTATCTTTAAATCTTCTATCTACCCAGCTATCCGTGTATTTTTCTCTCGTTAATACTCAAATTATTTTCTCTCTAGCCGTGTCATTCTATCTAAATCCTCTCTCTAAGTCCATTCTCTCTAACGGAACCATCTATCTCTCTCTTTGAGAAGCCATGAAGTTTAAGAGCCAGTTTGTATGTCAAATAAAAAAACCTTCACATTGCAAAAAATCATAAGTTTCTTCATCCTTAATTAAGAAACATTGCCATCTTTTTTTATTATTATGCTGGACTGTTTGAATAGAGTTAACATACTAAAAGCAAAGTCACATTCTACCCTTTCAAAATTCTCTTGCCAATCCAAAAGATTGTCCTGCAACCCTGCAATAAGCAAACTTGCAACCCGAGCTTCTCCTTATACACGAAGATAACGACTTTCTTATGTGGTATGAGAGAAAATGCTCATCTTTTCTAGAGAGAGAAAGGGCCTTGCCCTTACAAAAACGCCGCCCAGGGCTGCCATGGATGGGACTTGAACTTCTCTAGTTTTTTTTGCAACCGAGCTTCTCCTTATTAAGGGGCTTCCCATGGGTGTGGTATGAGAGAAAATGCTCGTCTTTTGTAGAGGGAGAAATGGTTTTGGCTTTACAAAGACGCCGCCTACGGCTGCCATGGATGGTGCTTGATCTTCTCTAATTTTTTTAGAGAGAGAAAATGAAAATGCTCTGTTTATTTAAATAGAGTAGATTTGAGATTTCTGAAGTTACACAGAGTTGTTGGGTCATGGGTTGAGGTTTGCATGGGTTGAGAGAGCTGCACTTTCAATAAAAAAAAAAAAATTAAAGTTTGAGTTGAATTTTTTTTTACGGTAACTTTTACATTGACACTGCAATATTTTTTATTTCTATCTAAAACTCTAACAAAATCTTGAGGCTATCCAAACGGTTCAAATCTGTTTCACAATATTTTTGAATTGTAATAAAAAAATATTGCAATTTTGGGTACATCCAAACTTGCACTTAAACTATCGGATTTAACTCTACTGATTAGAAGTGGTTGTGACCTCCTTATACAAAAAAAAAAATGGTTTTACAATATATAATCCCTATAGTGCAACATAATACAAACATACAAACATTGTATTGCATGGTGGTGGAGAAGGATTTGCTACATGAGGTTTGCTCTATGATTACCAAAGAAGTTGCTTGAAGCTGCAAAGCCAGGTAGGATGTGAGAGGTTTTTAAAGGAGTTCCAAGAATTAGAAGCCCGGAAGATCAAAAGTTCAACAAAGTGTAGCACCATTTAGATCCATTGGGAATTTTTGAGTTTATGGAAATCAATTTTAAGAATGGTTAGAATCTATACTTGATTTCTAGGGGAAGTTTGATTTAGATTGGGAAACTAATCTTGAAGGAACAAGTTTGGTCTTTGGTCGGTTAGGTTAAGTTTCTATATGAATAGGATAGATTTAGGAGACAGAATTTGCTTCACAATGGAATCTCTCTTATCTATAAATAGAGATGCAATCCAATGTCTTTCAATAAGAGGAAAAGCTTAGGGTTGGATATTCTAATATTTTTTGTTTACTTTATTACAAGCCAAAATGATTTCTAATTTGTGCTAAGATTAGTTTGCTTTCCATTACACTATTTTAACAATTTCTAAATAGATTATTGCCGAGTATCCCATCCCATGATAGAGGGGCACGGGTGGTATTCCCTATTTGTGGAAGCTTCTCATAGAAGTCAAAATGATGACTTGTTGACCAAATCATTATCCCATGTAAATAGGATATCACGTGATGGGTTTGAATAGAAATATCATCTTATCTCTTACTTGAAAAAAGATAAATATGAATCACCTTTTACTTTGGACGTACTTCTTTTGGTGTATCAGAAATACAGAGAGATTTCTTTGAGGGAAAAAAAGAGAGGCATTCTTTTAGAGAGAAAAATAAAAGAGATAAAATTATCATTCTTTGAGAAAGATGAAGAAGAAACATAAAGTTACTCTTTATTTTTAGAGAGAAAAGCATGTTAGAGAAAGAGTGTTTTTGTGGGTTTGTCATAGTACCTCTTAGAAAGAGAAAAGCCTAAGAGAGAGATAAATATAGACAGAGAAAAGAACCTTAGAGAGGGAAAACCAAGAGAGATAAAAACCTTTAGAAGAAATCATAGAGCCTCAAAAAAGTTTGTTTCTTGGAAGAATATTGTAACCAATATTTTTAATAGTAGCCATGTCTCTTTCTCTTTGTGAACGTAATTTAAAAAGGTGAACCATATAAAATCTCGGTGGCAGTAAGTTATTTACTTTAAGGAAAATTACAAAAAACCCCCCAAAATATACTTTTTATGGAACTTATCCCCCAGGTAGCTTTCTCTCTCACTTTTTTCCAAAAAACAAACTTTTTATGCAAATACCCCCAAGGGAAAAAGTTCATTTTTTTAGGCGAAAATGCCCTTCTCATAGCACATTGCCGGAGCGCAGTTAAATAGTATCAGTGCCTTGTGATTCAAAATGCTACACTGCCGGGGCGTACTTATGCAGTGCCGAAGCGCTGTGTTACACTGCCGGAGTGCACTTACGCAACGCCGAAGTGTTGTGTTACACTGCCAGAGCGCACTTACGAAGTGTCGAAGCGTTGTGCCCTTCCCGTAGCACCTTGTTGGAGCGCACTTAAATAGTGCCGGAGCCCTGTGACTTAGAATGCTCCACTGCCAGTGCGCACTTGCGTAGTGCCAGAGCGCACTTGCGCAGTGCCAGAGCGCTATCTTACACTTCCGAAGCGCACTTGCACAGTGTCGGAGAGAGGCATGGGTAATGGGTAAAGTAAGGGTAGTTTTGCTTTTTAAAAAAATTTTGGGATGGTTGGGGGGTATTTGCATAAAAAGTTTGTTTTTTGAAAAAAAGTGAGAGAGAAAGTTAGCTGGGGGGTAAGTTGCATATAAAGTATATTTTGGGGTGTAATTTTTTTTTTACTTTATTGCATGTTTTCCCACTCATACACAAACATCGGTTTTGACACATTTTTCTATCCCATAAGTATGGGTTCCGCTACGCACATCTGCATTCGTACGAGAGGACTCGACTGGGTGAGACCAACAAGTGGTATCAGAGCATTCCCTAACCATAACCCGACTCATGAGCATATGCTTATGCCGGGGACAAGGTTCAGTGGCTCTCTGTTAATCCCACTCAGTAATCACTGCTCCTTGGCTTTGCCCTGACTTTGGCTTTTGATTAAATGAGCTCTTGGGATTTTTTTTGGGATTCAATCTCTCATGCGGAAGCTCTGCCATTGTTTTAAAAAAATACCAAACTTGATCGATGATGGATACTTGACCTACGACGGATACCTGACCGATGGCGTATACTTGACCAACGACGGATACTTGATCGACGATGATACTTGACCGATGGTGGGAGCTTGACAAGCAGTAATATTCCTTGACCGCCAGTGACCGCCAGTGAATAGAAACGAAGTTGTGAAAAACTGTGTGTGAATTAAATATACATTCTAGTACCAAGCGTAAGATGGTATCACCCAATAGAAATAACTGGATCATCTGGAAGCCAAAGATGTAACATCGACTATATTGTAGGGAATTGTACACACCCATTGAAAGGGGAAAACACAAGTCCGAAGGTATGACAGATGATGAGTGGAAGAGACTGGACATAAAAGCTCTCAGAAGTATCCGCCAATGGTTAGAAGAAAATGTGTTCCAACATGTGTTAACAGAGATAGTTACCAAGTCATTGTGAGATAAGCTTCTTAACTTGTATGAAAACAATACCACTAGAAATAAAGCACTCTTGATTCGAAAATTTGTGAACATGAAGTTCAAGGACAGGGAATCCATTGCAGTGCACCTGAATGAGGTTAAAAATATTATTAACCAACTGGCAATGATGAAGTTGTTCTTGGAAGATGAGCTACAAGCTCTACTTTTTGCTCAGATCACAACCGGACAGTTGGGAGACCCTGATAGTTTGTGTGAGTAACTCAGCATCGGATGTGATAGTGACCATGAGTCAGGTTACTAACAAGTTACTGAATGAGAAGACGAGAAGAAAATCCTCCAACACATCAAACTCGCGAGCCCTTGTCACAAATCGAGGAAGATCCATAATAGGGACCAAAACTTATCAAACTGATCCAATGATAAAGTTGGATCCAAGACGAGAAAGGGGATCACATGTTTTTACTGTGGCGAGAAAGGGCACATCAAGAGAGATTTTTGGAAGCTCAAGAAAGAGCAGAATGAGGACATTGTTAAGAATATTGCATCAAGTTTAAGTTCATCAATATTGCATCAAGTTTATACAACTCTGATTGGGTTGTGGATATTGGAGCATCGTTCATGTTTTTCCATAGACATTATTTTGCTTCTTACTGAGTGGGAGATTTTGGCTTTATAAAGATGTGGAACAATGACTCCTCAAAGATTGTGCGTAAGGCAGATGTACACATCAACACTGATATTGCGATGAAGCTTGTGTTAAAGGACATTAGACATGTACCAGATATCCATCTGAACCTCATCTCAGGAATGTATTTAGATGATGAAGGATACCGCTCACTGTTCGGCAAGAAGCTGACATAGGGGTATCTTATCGTTAGCAAAGGGCAAGTGTTATTCAATCTACAGAATGCATGTGCAAATCTCTGTTGGCGAGGTTAATGCCTCCATGGAAGGACCCTCATTAGACCTGTGGCATAGGCATCTTGGTCATATGAGTGAAGAAAGAATGAGTGAAGAAGGAATGCAAATCTTAGCAAAAATGCAGATTCTTCTTAGTGTCAAGAATACATCTCTAACCCCATGTAACCACTGTTTGTTAGGCAAATAACATAAAGTCTCTTTCTCCAGTAAGGGCTCTAAGAAAATCTTGGATCTGGTATATTCAGATGTGTGTGGTCTCATGGATGTCAAATCGTTTGGTGGTGCATCATATTTTGTCATCTTCATCTATGATGCTTCAATAAAGGTGTTGGTATACTTAATGAAATTGAAAGATCAAGTGTTTGATATCTTTTAGAATTCCCTTGCTAAGGTGGAAAGGAAGATAGGCAAGCTACTAAAATGTCTCAGATCAGACAATGGGGGGAGTGCACCTCGAATGCTTTAAAAACTATTGTGTCAAGCATGACGTAAGGCACCAAAAGACAATGCCATATACCCCGTAGCATAATGGTGTAGCAGAGAGAATGAATCGTAACATTATAGAGAGAGAGTTAGGAGCATGTTATCCACCGTCAAGTTATCAAAGTCGTATTAGGGTGAAACAATCCTCACAACATGCTACCCAATAAATCAATCCCCACCATTTTCTCTGGATTATAAAATCCCAGTGAGAGTTTGGACAAGAAAAGTTATCTCTTATTCATACTTGAGAATGTTCGGTGCAAGGTGCACATGCCTAAGGAACAAAGATCAAAGTTGAATAAGAAATCACTCATATGCATCTTCTTAGTGTACTCAGATGAAGAGTTTGGCTTTAGGCTATGGGATCCTGAGTACATGAAGGTAATCAAGAGTAGGGATGTGGTCTTTTAAGAAAATCTTACCATTGAAGACATGAAGAAGTCAGAAAAGCTACGAATCTTCAATGGCTCAAAACTAGTCATAGTTCTTTCTACCGCGGTAAATGAAGATGGGGAAGAAGTGCAACATGAGGATGGGTCCCAAAAGTTTGACATGCTAGTTCTGGGTGATATGGAACAGGGGGAGCAGCCTGTTCAAGAAGTGTCACCTACAGTTGAATTGAGAAGGTCGTCCAGGGGATATAAACCCTTTACCAATTACCCCGCATTAAAGCATGTCTCATACACTAAACAGGGTAGACAAGAAAGCTACCAGAAAGTTCAAGCCAACAAACACAAATGGGTGTGGGTTAAATGTGTACAAGATGAGAAAAAATCCTTACATAAGAACCATACTTATGACATGCTAAAGTTACCTAAAGGCAAGACAACACTGGAGTTAAGTGCAGAGCAGAGCCCTTCAACTGAAAAGAAGAAAGAAGACATGCAGAAAGTACCCTATGGGTCAGCCGTAGGAAATTTGATGTACACCATGGTGTGCATAATGTTATATATCACACACGTAGTTCATGTAATGAGAAGATTGACTGCTAATCCTTACAAGGAACATTGGGCAACAGTCCATTCGATATTCAAATATCTCAAATGAACATCCAAAGTATATTTGTACTTTGGAGGAGGTAAACATGTGTTACAATGGTACACTGATGAAAACATGGCTGGAGAATAAAACTCCAAGATGTCAAATCTCAAGATACCTAGTTACTTTTGTAAGGGGAGTTGTTTCATTGCAGTCAAAACTATAGAAGAGTGAAAAAATGTCACAACTAAGGAAAATCTATACCGACAGAAGTACAATGGATACGATAACCAAGACTTTGGTAAAAAACAAGAAGAGTGAAAAAATATAGAAGCATGGCTGGCATCAGTGTCATCTGAGCACCTGGTTGATCTGTAAAAGGAAATCTCCCTCCTAGGACTGAAGGGGGAGATTATTGGGTGTTCAGTCCCAGGAGAGAGGGGCATCGATGGGGCTCCCCATTTGTGGGGGCTTCTCATAGAAAGTCAAAAGGATGATTTGTTGAACAAGTCATCATCCCAAGCAAATAGGATCTCATGTGATGGTTTTGGGTAGAGATATCATCTTATCTCTTAATTGAAAAGAGATAGAGATGAACCACCTTTTAGAAAGTTATGAAATACTCATCCCATTAGCCCATATAAAGCCAATCATGAGAGGGGCTTAAGTGCTCTCTTGGTTGGTTGTCTGTCCCTACATTAGGCCACTTCTTAGGCATGCCTCTCGTGATGTATCCAAGATATGGAGAGCTTTCTTTGATAAAGAAGAATAAGAGAGGCATTATCTTAGAGAGAAAAAGTTATCATTCTTTGAGAGAAAAACCTAGGAGAGAGATAAATCTAGACAGAGAGAAAGCCTCTGAGATATAAAAGAGCCTCTGAGATAGAAAAGAACCTTAGAAAGAGAAAAACTTCTAGAAGAAATCAGAAAGCCAAAGAAAACTTGTTTCTTGGAAAACATTGTAACTATTATCTTTAATAATGAATGTCTCTTTCTCTCATGGACGTAGCCTGAAAAGGTAAATCACGCAAAATCTCGGTGATAGTAAGTTATTGGTTTTATTGCATGTTTTTCCACTCATATACACACGTTAGTTTTGGCATATTTTTTTGTCCTGTGCACATTTGTATTCGTGCGAGAGGGCTCAACTAGGTATGCCCAACAATGTGTGGTCTGCATAAGGTTGCAACATTAAATAATTCAATTAAGGCGCACCTCTAAATTTTATCATAAATGTAATTTTGATATCAAAAAAATTTAGGACGACTTAAGAATCCCATTTCATCTCTAATTATAAAATTTAAACTTTAAAAATGGTTCAAATTAAAAAGATTTATAAACACATGAAAATTGACGATCTAGATAATGTGTTGCAAGATACACTATTTCGCGTGGACACAAAATATTTTTTTCTTTTCATATTCATACATCTCGATGTTGTGATGATCAATTAGAGGCTTTCCAACATCCAAACAACCTTTTTGATGAATTTTGAGGTGCATCTTTAATTCTACCTTTTTAGGTTTGAACTTTATTTAAACTTCTTCCTTTTTGTTAATTATAAGGCTCTTGCATTTCGACAAAATCCCTCCGTAGTACCCTCTTGGGTACCTTCAAGTTAGCATGGAATGGGTTTAAACATAAAAGTAGATAATGTTCATAATAAGTACTTAAATGTTCACGATCCACAAAAATTGTCTTGAGCTAAGGACCCATTTGCATTAACTATTTTTGTTCTTTCCTCCACCCATTCAAAGCAAGCCCATGTATATTCCTACTCATCAAAGAAATGGCAAACACCACCCATGACTCGATAAATCCGCTAAAAAAAAAAAAAAATTGACAAGAAGTAAAAGAAAGTTCTTTCACTTGTTTACATATTACTGCATGAATTGGAGCTACTACAATATCCAAATAAGTATCATCATCATCTCAATAGCTTTTTGCCAATTAATTGGGGCCGACTACATGAATCATGGTCCATTATTCTGCTCTATTAAATGGCATACCCTCAATGAGGCCAATCTACAATAGACTAATGGCATAGGTGATCACAATAGTGGGTACTCCTGCATGATGTTTTGAGTTCTATTCCTACCACGAACGTTTTAGAGTGAGTTCAGTCCTAAGAATCTAAACTCCCCAACAATAAACCCGGGTTGTGTTGTTCAAGCCTCCGGCCCGCCAAAAGGCTCATTATTCTAGGCGTGGGTAGCGCTCTTTCCTACTACAGGTCTCTGATAGGAAATAATGTTTTATTTGTTCAAGTGATATGATTAATGTTGTAAATATAGGTCTTCTTACAAGTTTTCAAGTTTGCTTATCTGGGCCTATTATTTCACATTTGCAATATGCAGATGACACCCTAATTTTTTGTGATGCCAGTGAAGAGCAAATGCAAAATCTGATCATATTCCTCTTATGTTGCCAGCTAGCTTTGGGCCTCAAAGTAAATTTTCATAAGACTTCAATTGTGAGCATCTCTTGCTCTAACAACTTTTTGGATTCTCTTGTTTCAATTTTGGGTTACAGAGTTGAGAAGTTTCCCCTTATATATTTAGGAGTTTCTATCTCTAATCGTAATCTCACTCGTGCTGCCTGAGACTCTATTATTCACAGGTATCAAGTTAAATTAGACCTATGGAAGACAAGGACTTTATCTTTTGGTAAGTGTATCACTTTGGTTAAATCCACCTATACACATCTTCTTATTTACTTGATGTCAGTCCTATAAATACCTAGTGAAATAATCAAGCTTATTGAAAAATATATGCGAAACTTCATTCGGGGTAATATGGAGGATAACCACAGCAAATTTCATTTGGTAAACTGGGACCAGATTTGTGTGTCGGCAAAGCTAGGTGCTTCTATCCAAATGGTGGTGGAGAATCTTTCAAGACTCTTCTTATCTCTGGAAGGATGTGCTAATTGTTAAATATGGCTTCGATCATCTCACCTACTCGATTAAAAAGGTAAATGAGGCAAATTCACCTCACAGATTTGGAAGTATATTTATAGCTGCAGAAATATTGTTTTCAGCAACATCAGATGGCTTATTGAAAATGGAGATAACACTCTCTTTTGGTTCAACAAATGACTTGGTGATGTACCTTTCTCTTCTACTTATCCTAACCTCTTTGTTAGAATTGTTCAACCTGATGCAAAACTTTCAGGGTTGATTTCTCTTTTCCCTCTAACTGTATGGTCTAAAACATCGGATGCCACTACAATAGGCTATTGGACATGGTTATTTCGCAGCTTCAGAATCTCCTACAACAGCTTGAACAAGTTCACATCTCTTCTAATGCTGAAGAGAAGGCCTAGAGCCATATGCTATCAACAACAGCCAATCATGTTGAATTGGCTGCTCTCCTTCAAGGCCTTCATATTATCATTGATAGGGGTTTCATTGGTGATATTAAAATTGAAGAAGATTCCCTTAATGTTATCAAGTGGTAGGTCAAAAAGAGCAAATAATCCCCTGGTCCCTATTTAATTTTTGGTTAAAAATTCAAGACCTATGTGCCTGGTTTAATTTGAGGATAAGCTTTAGCCACACCATGCTCGAAGCCAATGATGCAGCTGATGGACTTGTTAAACATGGTGTTTCTCTTCTCTTGTTGCAAATTTTTAAAAGTTCATACTCTTGAAGCATTGCTTTAATAAAAGTTCATAACATGTGTCAAAAAAAAAAAAAATGATTAACATTGTTACACTTGGAGCACATAAATGTGTAACCTTCCACTGCGGATGTGATACTAGTTTAAAATGACAAAAGTGAATGCGAACTTTAAAAGAATTTGTTATTCTTCATTTCTACATTGGCAAGTCACAAGAAGGCCATTTCAAAATGTATATAGAAAAATAGGAATTTTGAAATTTGGGCATTTCAATAAGCTTTGTGCGGGTTCTTCACCGGTATTACTTTAGTACGTTTATTATTTCTATCGTGTCGCGTATTGACATATATCGAATCTCCGGACGTACAGATGCAATCTTGACCATAGTTAATAAGTCAGGGATTAATAATATATCGGCATACCAAAATATCGATAATAAATAGATTTTATTACAAAAAAGTCAAAGGAAAAAATATGGATCATCAAAAAATAAGGTAAGTCATAGAATTATGAATATTTTAGATTTGGCTCAAAAAAAATGTGAAAAAATCAAATATGTAAAGATAATATATGTTAGGATTGTGAATTGCAATTTTTCTATAGATATATTAAAGTTACTGAAGAATAATTTTATGGCCTTAGATAGTGTCATTAGAGTAATAAATAAATTCAATAACAATGGTTACTCTATTTTCACAACAGAAAACATTTTATAGATTTATTAGGAGCATAAAATGAAACAACAAGAATGATACTAAACATAATGAATACATTAGTAAATAACAAGAACTCTAAACCAAAAGTATAGGACTATTGTTCAGAGAAAAAAAAAACAAAAAAGACCCTTAGTATAGAATTTCAGTTTTTTCTTTTTTTGGGTAAGTTAGTGGGGGAGAAAGCCCTTTACCTTTCATTAATAAAAATAGTATAGAATTGCAGTTAACTAAAGCAAAACACAAAGACCCAAATATGTAAAATAGGGGTTCATCCAAAATGCAATATTGTATACACCAATAAAATAAAATATAAAAATAAAATATGAAATTAATCAAACTTCTCTATGCATAAAGAAAGCAACAAAATGTTTAAATAAATTCGAATTTCACATTGATTTCTTGCCTGCCTTTACCTTTAGTTTTATTGAAAATTTCATTGGATTACTCTTCTTCTAACTCCACCTATTATTTTGAGACATACGACTATATTGATATCTTATTTATTGAGGAATATATTGCTTGTATTTTTTCATACAATTTTTCTAGGGGAACTAATAGGTGAAATTTTTTATAGAAAATTTTTTATTAAATCAAGATTATTATTTACTCCCACTATTAATGTGCTTATCTTTAAAATAAATTCAATAATATTAAGTTTATGAAGAAATAAAGTTATAGGAAACAAGTTTTTTTGAAAAGTTTTTTTTTGAAGAAAAGATAAAAGACAAGTTTATATCAGTTCTGTTAAAAAATGTGATTTTTTTAAGATCTTTTTGAAAAAATTTAGAGTTAGATTTTTGAAAAAATCGTATTTAAATACGGATTTATATCGATTCCATTAAAAAAACGTGATTTTTTAAAGATCTTTTCGAAAAACTTAGAGTTTTTAATGGATATAAAAAAATTGGAGATTTTTTCAAAAAAAATCGTATTTTAAACCAAGACTTGTTAACAATGTTGTAGAAAAGGAACATCCATTGGTTGGAGATCTAAAAGTTCAGAATGCAACCTCGGATTTTCCAGGTAACCTCTCTCATAAGTTCTTAGAGGGATTGTTTTTGTTCTATTTCGCCCTCTGGTTCTGTTGTTATCAAATTACCCACATGCTAATGTAGGAAAAGAGATCTTCCAAAGTTCGTAAATAATTCTTAGGGAATTTCTTTTAGAAGTAGTGTGCTACCAAGCTCTGGGTATTGAGGCTGACTATTTTAGATGTGTCGAACATCCACAATAGAGTTTGGTAAAGGTGATTGACAATTGTGCAATAGGGTTTGGTATTGAGGTTACAAGTTTCTTTTCTTACTAAGCTAAAAGGGTGCTGGTTGTGGCGTAGCATCTCACAATGTAGACAACATCGAGATTTGTTATATCTATTGTATGGCTAATACAGTGACTGATATACTTGTTAAAAAAGCTTTTTTTTCTGATGTCACCATTTAGTGCACTAGACCACCAAAATGTATTTCCTTTCTTTTATTTCGTGATGTTGTTATGGGTTTTACTTTTTAATAAAAAATAGGTAGGGCCTTCTCCCCCACTGATTTACTCAAAGAAAATACTAGAGAAGTATTATTAAGTTGATGTAGGAGTTTACGAGGGTTAGTCTTCCTCTATATTACAGGACTTCAATTTTCCAACATTTAAACCTAGACATGTATTTATCTATAATAGAAGTTGATTCGTATAAAGTGCCCACCTTATACTGTACAAGTAAAGTGCACCTTTAAATTTTGTCAAACAATGGTGTTGGAACGTATGATGCATTATAAATCCATGCTCAATCTTAATTATGAAATTTCAAATTCTAAAAATACTACAGATCTAACAAATCTATAAACAATTAAAAACCTTGAAAATAGATAGTCCAGAGAACTTATTACAAGATGCGCTATTTTTAGAACTTACTTCTTTTTTTTTAACATTCATACATCTAGAGGTCGAGATGATCAATTTCCAACTCTGGGAAACTCTTTTCTACTGGATATTTGAGGTGCACCTTACTTCCATAGTGTAAGGTTGCAACCTTATATAAACTTTTTCATTTATAAGAAGGGTATTTAAAAGCTAAATTCGTATTTAAAAATATTAGTTATACATTTTGAATCATGTTTAAATTTTGGAAGCATTTAAAAAATATAAATATGCACTTTCTTAAGATTTTCAAACAAGTTATTGCTACTGTTACTTTTAAATTTTAGACACAACCAAACTACTGGGTCAATGAATTGATAAATCAAGAGGAATCCCTTTTACATGTACAAAGGGAAGAGCCACAAACAAAGCGAGAAGCAATAAAAGAATCCGGCTTTTGCCAGGAGAGAGAGCGAAAGGCCTGTTTTCCTCTAGCTCAGAGAGAGAGAGAGAGAGGGAATGACCTTTTTTCCTCTAGCTCTTCTTGAGAGAGAGAGAGAATGGCCTTTTTTCCTCTAGCTCTTCTTCGGAGACTCCATAGAGCATTTTTCCTCCAGTTGTTCTTAGAAGACTTCTGTAGAGCATTTTTACTCTACTTCTTCTTGGGAGACTTATATAGTGCACCTTGGCTGAAGACGAGATAGAGAGAGAGATGTTCATGCTATGTTCGATCTCCGTTCTCCCTTTACTTGGTCTCGGGTTCTCGGACTCTCAGGTCTCAATTTCTACAGAGAGACTCTTTGGACTTCTAATTATTTTCAAAGGGGGCGTAAGAAGTCCCCATGAGTTAAGAGTGGCACTCTCTTTGCCACTAAATAGTAAAAGAAAATTATCATCCCATCTTCTTCATTGCCAACACCATTCCATCCTCCACCTGAACAAAACAACATTACATTTTCCCTCAGTTCGTTCTTCATACCTGCAACTGATGCATATTCATATTATTTGTTTATCAATTCTTTTCTATTCTTTCTTGGTTCTCTTTTTCTTTTTGGCTCAAAGTGTTGCCAAGGCAAGATGTCATGCGCATGAAACTCATTGGTTATTGGCAACTCTAGCCAAGATATCAAATGCCCTCAAACTTATTTAATTATTTCACACGAACACACACACACACACACAGGGTGCTTCTGGATGTTTTGAGTACTGCATAGTTGTTTCAAAACCGGTAAAGTTAAAGTGTTCCATATAAGACTTGACTTTAGGACATCTTTGCATGAAATGAAAAGTTCCAAACATTTGAGTCATGGATAGTTTGTTTCATTATAAGATCCAAATTTTATTACTAATACAAGCTAAACAAAAGATAAGGATTACCTTGAAAGATAGTATTGAGACAAACATCATGTAAAACCAAGCCGTAATCCAATCATTGATATCATACTCATTTTTCCCTAGATTATATACTTTTATAAATACGGAGTCTTCTCGGTTTTCAACTTACAATAAGATTTAAAATTAAGCTGGAGAGTAAATGCCAGTGAAACCTGGAAGTGGCGACAAAAACAGGTAGGACCCCTTCCAAGTTGGCTCAGCAAGTCTTGAGTCGGACTAGTCAAGACTCATGACCAACAATCACTGCAATTTTTTTTAAGACCAATTCAAGTCTCAGCCAGACTCGGGTCGACTCAAGGGGTCTTCCAGAAATGGCATATCCAGAACTGACAGGGACCTTGTTCTGAATGTTTCAGGCAAGTTCAAGTAGGACTTGCCAAGTTTTCAACCCCTCAATAATGTATATAGGCTTAAGATAAATGTCAGACCCAAAATTAACATTGGACATATGATATTGGTTTCTTAACCTTTTTTTATATGTGCATAAGCTAGAATTTGTGTGCAGCTAAATATGTACTAAACATAAAAACCAAAATCATCTAACAGCTAAAGAAATTCATACCACAAATATTCAAATTAGGAAGAGAATCGTAAGTATCTTTAGGACAAAATGATGGCCATAAGTAAATCAAATATTTTTTTCAAAAATAAAAAGACAAAAGACATATTCTCAATTGAAATCTTTGTTAGATAAGTCACCAAATAGTTGCTCAAGGACAAAACATAAGGTACTATAACTTTACATTCAGTACATGGATTTTTTTTATTATATTCTCAATTTCACATTTCATGTACTTCTTATCTTTTACAATTTTTGATATTTTATATCTTTTAGGGAAATTATCGAAATACCCATATGAGATGAACCATTTAATATTGTACCCATGACATCGCAGTTTATGGTGCACCACAAAGACAGGTTGATTGCCAAACACTAGAAAGGGAAATGTAAAATGATTTAGTGAACCATGGAAATTCAGTCTAATACAGTCATCACCATTAAATAAAACAATGGACTGTAAAGGAGAGAGAGCAGGACCGAACTTGTAATCATGTCCTGTTCTGGTGGATCCCATTCTCCACCACTGCCACTCATTTCATTGGGCAGTCCCAACCCGAAGACAAAAGAGGTTTTTCAAGGTCCCTTAGATTAAGATAAACTTCGAAGATGTAGAAAGCTCAGTAGGGTCAGTGTTATTGAGCATACCTGGAAAGGTTTGTTTCTCCATTGGAATTCACAGCCTCTAGCTTCCATGTGTTCAATCAAAGGCCTAGGAAGCAAGGAACTGAAGCATGAATGGAGCTTCACTTTTGATAAGCAGCTGCAAGCTAACAGAGCAGTTGCTAAACCATTTGCACTCACTCCCCTAAGATGCAAGACTGTCATATTCTGTAGGCAACTGATACTTGCTAATGCTAACAAACCCACATCCGTGATTGAACAATATGAGAGGTTCATCTGCCAAAAAGAAATCATTTTTCTGTTCAATTTCAAACTTCAGACACAATTTTGCCCAACTTGGAAAGGTGAAACTCAGTGTATTTTGGACTTAAGAAGACAAATTTTTGGCCAAATCTTGATTCTTATAAAACAGAATAATAGCATTTCAGATGATTTTCAACCCAGTTCCTGATCGAAGTTTCAAATAAAAAACACTGGTTTTTGAAAAGAAAATGGAAAAGAAATTCGTTTCCCAATTCCGGTCCAGTATTCCGTCAAGATTCATGGTATAACAAGCCCATGTGCACAGATTGTTATGCCTAGTAGGTCAAACCAAATTTTTCCAGAAAATTACAGCAGTAAATTTTTTTTATGTTTTAAAAAATTATTTTTCTGCAGAAAGTTCACAAAGACTTTGCATAAAATTCAGTCCATAGTTAGAGAAAAGAAGAGAGAGAGAGAGAGAGAGGAGAGAGAGAGAACCTGTCTTAGATTATGGGATGAGCGAGCTAATGGGACGATGCCGGAATCATCGACAGAGAAGCACTTCTTGACATCTAACTTGGTGAGATGCCTGCAACCTGAAGCAATTGCTGAGAGACCTATAGAAGAAATATGTTGGCATCCTCTGATTTCGAGGACATTTAGTCTCTGACATTTTGATAGAGAAATCAATGAACAGTTTGTGATTTCTGTACAGTATGACATATTGATCATCTCCAAAGATGGGCAACCATGTGCAATTGCTGCAATCCCCGAATCAGCGATCCCAATTGATCTAGAAAATGAGAACTTCAAAAGTAAGACATAAAAAGTTCAAATGTAAAGTGGATAAAAAACTCGATAAATGTGATTTTTAGATTGGATAATGTTTGGGTAGAGAGGAATAATGGAGTTAAAAAAAATTTACCCATTCACTTGTATAACTCAAAGGAATTTTTTGTTTGATAATGGGGAGTGGGAATGAATAATGGAGTTTGAACCATATTTCTCTCCCAGATGTATCAAAATTTTAAAGCTAGGGGATAGTTTTCCTTTTTTTGGATAATGGATGGATAAAGATGAATAATGGAGCAAAAAAAGGACCCATACCTGTACAAATCAAGTTCTCGGAGCTTGGAGCAAGAACTCCCAACATAGCTAAGCCCCTTATCAGTTATGTTCAAGCAAATCCCAATCTTTAGACAAATGAGTTCTGAGCAATTGGATAGGGACTTTAGGCCTTCATCATCTATTTCATTACTAGTGAAATCCACCTCTTCTAAGAAATGGCAACGCTGTCCTAGCAAAACAAAAGCCTCCCCAGAAACAAGGCTACAACACTCCATCTTGAGAGAGGAGAGGCGAGTGCACGACTGTGAGATACTTGCTATAGAGATTTTGGTTATCTCTCCACAACATGTGATGTCTAATTTCCTTAGTTCTTTGCATTTTGGTGCAAGAGAAGAGATCCCTTCATCGTTCACCCCCTTGCACTTACTCAGGCTTAGCTCTCTTAGCAATGGGCAACATTCACCAATGGCTTTCAAACCTGAGCTTGTGACATGGCTGTCATCTAACTTGATCGTATGTAATTTGGGAAGGCTTCTCAAGCAATCATTGATGCCATTTATGACCTGAAAAACTACAAGAAGTTAAGTCCCAACTATATATAAAAATTCTGTACGTTGGCTTGCAAAGAAAATCAAAGGGGAGAATGGAGATAGACAAAAATTGGGTAGGGAACAAAGGAGAGGACTTACAGCGGTGCTGTAAGCCAGTGTTAGTCGCCCCAAGAAGGCCACTCCATTTATGAGGGACGAGAAGCCAATGTGTGTCACGTTCCGGCAGTTTGAGATATCAAGAGTCTAAAAGGGCAATTTCAAGACTTGAGTTAATAAAAAGCAGCAAAAGGCAAGGGGTGAAACAAGGAAGCATCAAAGCATACGCCCAACAAGCTCGCAATTAGTAATGCACAATAAATATTTCGAAACAACTTCCAAGAATTAACAACAAATTTGTCGACATAATTTAAAGAAAGAAAAACAATTAGTAACAGATTTCCAATAGTAAATATAGATGATCTGATTAACCTTGCTTCTTACTCTTCTTAGGTGTCTTAACCAGGTTCATTGAATAGCCTTTACGTTTATTAATGAACGTAAGCTATGATCTATGAGTTGTGGACATATTTAGACATGCAAATACATATGCATGGATGAATGAATACACACATAAGTGTGCATGTAGAGAGAGAGAGCCGCATAGATGTGTAAACACATGGATGCACTATAGTATATGGATGTTGATGTGCCTATACCGCAGCATTTTCTTTGATATGAAAATTAACTCTTTTTATTGTTGTAACAGCCCATACTGTGGGATTTTTCTTAACATACTTTGTTGCATGTACTCATAACCTACGTAACAATGACATGCATGCTGTGTGCCTTTAGGAGTATCTGACAAGCTAACATAGAACATGTGTGTCGACATACATACCGACACAAGAAATCTGTGTCAACATGCACATCTAAGAATTTGCTTTTTTTGTATTCACAAAGAGAGCATGTTTGCTATGTAGGTGATTTAGGGAAATTTGAGAAAACAGTAACAAGCAAGAAAATTAATAGTAACTAGTGGCTAGTAAGAAAAAATATAAAAAAATCCTAGAATCCCTAAAAACTTGTAAAATCCTAAAACTAAAATTAAAATATATACCCTTTGAAATTAAACAAATATTAAAAGTAAAAATAATCTTGCCCTCCATTATTCTCCCCTGATTGGAGAAAACTTGCCCTCGAGTTTTGAAGTGCATTAAGATGAAATGTGTGGTAATCTGACCATCTTCTTTAACTCGAATATTGTAAACACGATCCAGGGACTTGTAAATTATTGCGTTAATCAAACACAACGATTGTGCAGTGAAACTGAGTCTTGACAAAGAATTGATATATTCATAACCACTTTTGAGAATCCCTCGAGGAAAGGATCATTGTAAGTTGATAGAGTTTGTTCAATCATATAAGCTTGTTAAAATTCTATCAAATTAAGCCATATAACCTTGCTGAAGTTGCCTTGGTTCAGCCCTAGAACAAACCAATGGAGGATCTTCGAGATGATCATCTCCAACCCCTAGTTCAGTAACCAAATCAGCATCTTCCTCTTCCAAAACTTCATCTTCATCTTGACCATTGCCACCTTCCTTGTTTTCACTCAGTTGTTGATCAAAAATTCAATCACTACCTTTTTCATTGAAAAACTCATCAAAGACCAGTGAAAAGTCCTAATCAATGACTTGGTGATTTTGGAAGCAAATTGATGAGAAATTTTTCAAGTTTAACCGATATGCGTAATCATGATGCGCCGGATCACCAAAGCCTCCCAGTGGTCACTAAAGGTCACTTATGGCTCTTCTCCCTCAAGTTCTTCATCATAAACAAGGGCTCCATTATAACATCGCGTGCTGTCCTCCTCAAAAAACTCGTCAGCAAGAGTCACAAATTTTCTATTTGGGCATGGGCATTGGGAAGGGACATGATCAATCTTTGAACACTTAAAGCATTTTATGGCGTTGCTGTTTGGGCAACTAAAACTGACAGTTTCCTGCTGTTTGGATGGACCAGCAGGCCGTGAGGAACACCGACACGCAAGTCCACAGGTTGGATGAAAAAGATATCCACTTAGAAAGACACGTTTGTCCGCATTGTGACGCATATCCTTTTTGTGCTAAGACATGTGCGTCCGCATTGTAAGACACGTCATTTTGTAGGCATGTGTGGGCACACATGTCTCAAACACGTGTGTCTTTGATGTATTATTTTTTTAAAGTTAGTTTTACTATTAAAAAGTCAAATCAAATTTATATACAACTAGTGGGATTACATGCGCTGCACAAATAAAACAAACAATCACATAAATAATCACGTAAATATGGAATCGAAACTATGCTGATACGTAATAGGCATTCATTTAAACAATTTCGTAAATATGCAACGGAATAGGACATTGAAATGCAATAAGTGATCACATAATAATCACATGATTTTGCAATGGGAGAATGCTTAGATATAAAATAAGAAAAAAAGAATATCAAATTATTTAAAGAGCAAAAGAAGGCAATAACTTCCATTTTTTGCTATTCTAGTCATAGTTGTCGGGTGCGGGTGTGCTCTCGGGAGCAAGAGCTAGATCAGGTCTGCAAAACTGTGAATTGTTGGAAGCTCCTTGTGGTTGAGATCGTTGTTTGTACCATCCTATATCAAGGGAGCGCGATCCTTGTCACAAGGAAGCGCGATTCCATCAGGAAGGAATCGCAATAATATGTTTTAAGCGATCGAGAATGATGCGTGGGTTCACACTACCATTGGGCATAAAGCTAAATCAGTGCATATGAATCAGTGCCAAATAGAAAAAATATCATATGCACTGTGTCATACACTTGAGAACTGCAGTTCAAACCTGCTGGGAAAGAGGATCACAATATAGTGATCTGCATTCCATCCAAGTTCCCTAACTAAAATCGTGGGATCGAGGTTCGTGAACGAGTCCGTAACCTTTCCTACAAGGTTCCAGCAACTATGATTCTAGTGGTGGAGTGGTTTAGCCTTTTTTTTTTTTTTTGGGTGAGTAGTTTAGCCATATTTATGGATTTAAAATTTTAAAACATTGGATAAATGGATTAAAACGAGAGAGATAGGAGGCCCTTGAACGAAGAGATAGAATTGAATTTGATGGAGTTCAAAAAATATTTATTTCGATATTTATTTAGAATTGGAGAGCACGGGTTTCTGATTTTTTGTATCTATCTCCAAATATTTGTAAATAATGGATATTTAGCGGCATTAAAAATATTTATACATAATGGGAGTCTTAAGAATTGGAGGGCAAACAACATAAAAACACGCTCAAATTCAAAAACACACAAAAAGAACTACAAAGATCCTATTGATGAACCCTTAAGATATCACATCCTGCAAAAATACAAAAAGAGAGAGAATGAAACAGACTACCACAATGAAAATACCTCATCAGACTTCAACAAATCTTCTTGAAAGAGTGTCGAAATTCTAAATCATAGGGTGTCTCGCCTATTTAATGCACTAAAATAATGAGCCCTTAGTGCGACAAAGTTACTTTTTATTTCTAGAGAGAGAAAATAGTTAATTCTTGGGAATTAATTTCTAAATAGAGAAAGTAATTATTGCTGAAAATTTAGGTAACACAAATTGTTTGTAAAATGAGAGACTCGGGTCTTCTTTATAGAGTAAGGAAGTGATTATTGAATAGAGAAGTGTGGCTCTTCATTGTGTAGTTATGATAGCTTAATTACCCAATAACTATTAGCCACCACAACACCCAACAATCCCCTCACCTACCCCACAATCTCTCTAGAGATAAGGTTCATTCTTATTATTGTAACACGTGTCCAACACTTAACCAAAGGGTGGGCCCAAAAGGACATGGTTGGAAGTAGTAAGAAAAGATAAAGGGACTTATCGTGTCACTGTGGGTATGGTCCTTGATAGAACATAACGGCGGACCAGGAT
This sequence comes from Amborella trichopoda, assembly GCF_000471905.2. The sequence continues at coordinate 1,325,498 of NW_006494943.1, forward strand.
TCGTGTAGCGAACCCCAAATAGTTGGAAAAAGGCTGATGATGATGATAATGATACATCTCTACAAACGTGTAGTACGGATGAGTTAGATTTTTCATATGGACTAGGCAAAATATGAATGAGTCAGATTTTTTTATTTTGAGTCAGGCACGGTCTTGTATCCATAATCCATGTAAATAGTCTGCATCATGTAGATCTAAGGGAAATGAAGTATCAATCATAACTTAAGCAAGAAAGAAGTATCCAATCATATATACGCCATATTTTATACTCATAAACATGTCATATTCTGTCCTTTTTTATGTCATTAACATGTTGTTTCCTGTCTGAAAGGATAATTTGCTGAGAAACAATCCCAACACTTTATAGCCATGGTAATAACACTTCTCTGTTAGTCACAATGAAAACACTTTCTATGGAAAAGGTCAAAACTTATGACCCTCAAAAAAGGGCTTAGCATACTAAATTTCTGGTGCTCTTCACTACTTAATAAGGACTCAGAGAAAAAGAGCACATATTACTCTGGAGGACAAATTTGAAGGAGCAAGGCAGCGGATGGGGAACAATTCAAGGAGAGAAGACTATTCAATTCCATGTTCACTTATATCAAACATAAAGTAAACATGGGAAAAAGATAAATTAGATAAATTCCCTCAACATTGATTAAAGAAAATTATTAAACATCACTCAAAATGACCACTCCTATCCCCATACATACAAGTGTGAAATACATAGTTTCAATAAACCAAGTTTCAATAAACCATGATCGGAAACAGAAATTAATTATGTCTACATGGTTAGCTGAGAAGATCTGCAAACTTTCTTCCACTTTATGTAGGAAGTCTTCATGATTCACTTTTAAGTCTTCATGATTCACTTTTCAAAACTCCTTCAAAAAAGGTGACAACCACATTCAATATGCTCTGTTTTTCATGGAGAAACAAGGGAAGACGATAATTATTGCTCCTTTTGTCAGTTAACAACTTCAATGGCTGACACTTAATTCTTAATGTTTTAAGTTTAGAATTTTAATCAATTTCAGCCAATTTACAAGTGCATCCACCATATTCTATCATATCAATTTCTACATTTTTTTTTAATTTGGTTACAATAACAAACCCCACAAAAAAATTAGAGAACTTCTCAACTGCCGCGAGTTCAACAGCATTAATTCCATTGAAGAAATATAAAGTTCAGAAAATCTTGCCTATTACTGTAATGTCCCTGGTGCTAAAACACACTATCCTTGAATGAATGTAAGACAGAACAAACACCACGTAGCAACGTAAAAAAAACAGATTAAAAACAAATTGTTCACTGATACATATACTTCTGAAGCCAGCAAAAAATCAGTTGCCCAAAAAGGAGCCCATATTATTGTAAGCTAATCACCATTGCATTTCAAGAAAGAGAAAGAAAACCAAGATAATCAATTTGTCAAAAGCCATGATTACCTTTAGGGACCTACAACCCTTCTTCAAAGTAACAAGGCCGTCATCATTTATCCCGTGACATCCAGCCAGAAAAAGGTCTTCAAGATCCTTCAAGAGTAAGATTGAAGCCAGAGAGTCCTGCGTAATCTGGAGAACAGCGAAGCATCACTATCCAAGTAAAGTGGCCTTCTGATAGCATCAGAAAGCAATAAGTAGAATAGAGGTTACCAAATAAAAGCAAAAATAAATATTCCATATGGTAAACCAAAAATCAGATATGCGCAATGGAGGTGTAAGCGCTCAGAGTTTCTTGCGAACTTGGTGATTTAATTGATAAATGATGCACAAGAAAAGAAAATAGTTTACATCAGAATCCTTCTTGGTTTTCACAAAACATCTAGACGTCTATGTATTACAACTTTCAGATAGATCATACAGAAATGCATGAATTAGTAAGCACTTGGAATTTTCAATAGGTTTGTTAGAGAGATAGAGAGAGGGGGAGAGAGTAAAAGCCACTACTTGAGAAACATAGAGAGAGAGAGAGAGAGAACTACTACTTGAGAAACATGAACACAGAAACGTAACCATTCAAAAATCAATTTCAAAGCCATCTGAATGCAGCATTCTCAACTATTTTGAAAATACTTTCTGGCATGTCACACACACCCACTCCCACACACACACACACACACACACCGAGGGAGGGAGAGAGAGAGAGACAGAGCTTACAAGTACATTTAACAAGAAAAATCCCAATTTTGAATAATCTAAATTTCGTAATATGGCTTGAATCATTGACATCGAAATAAACCTTTTTAGGCTCTTTTTGAAACTAGATGCGGTAATGTCAATAACTTGGAAAAGCATTCCTGGTATGGCAGAGAGAGAGAGAGAGAGAGAGCTCTTGCCAGAACATTTAACAAGAAAGATCTCAATTTTGAATCATCCCGTTAATTTGTTAAAATAGGTTGAATCTTTTGACATGGAAATACAGCCAACAAACCAAATCTCAGGCTCTTCAAAATTAGATGCAGTAATGTCAATTATTTGGAAACTACTTCCTGTCACCACACACACACACACAAAGATCTTACAAGAAAATTTAACAAAAAGATCTAAATTTCGGATCATCTCCTCAATTCGGCAATATGGGTTGAATCAATAAAATCAAAATACACCCAAAATAAAATAAAATTTCAGTTGCTATTGAAATTAAATGCAGTGATGGCAATTGTTCCAAAAACACTTTCTCTCATCACAGAGAGAGAGAAAATTACCTGCGTGTATGATAAATCGAGGCTCCGAATCTCCTTACACTTGACAGCAACAAGGCCAATTCCCATATCAGTGATTCCCAAACACCATTTGAGGCTCAAAAGCCTCAATTTTGAACATCCAACGGCTATACATCCAAGACCCAAATCAGAGATTTGCTTGCACCTCGTCAATCTCAGACTCTGCAAATTCTTTAATTTAGCAATGGCAGCTGCTGCTGAATCAGTGAGATGGGTTCCATTCGATAGATTGATTTCCACCAAGTTAACACAATTTAAGATCAATTGAGAGAGACCAGAGTGAGAAAAGAACCTCGAGTGAGAAAGATTTAGAGAGAGAAGATTGGACCTGCAAATTAGAGAGATTGTGTGCAAACAACTATCTGCAATTCTTGGGCAAAATGAAAGATCCAAATGTAGGGTTTTGTGGTATCGTTTGAGAGTTTTGGGTAGAAGCTCAGAGCGAATGGGTTGGAGGTGGGTGCGGTTTTTAGCTTCAATGGCGAAGAAGGATTTGCAGACGAGAGAGAAGGATTTCAAATCGAGGGGGTCTTCGAGCTTTTGGAGAATCAAGATGATGACTTCTTCGTTGAGGGCGTTGAAGAAACCCATGCTGGTTGGCGATCCAAATGGCTTCTTCATCGAAGAGAAGAACATGGGGTGAAACAGAAATGGAGGCTCGGATTTGTGACTCTCCCTCTGTAATGAGAAATCGGGACTCTCTCTCTTTCAGTTTGGATTTGAGCTCCTCCCTCTCTTCAATCAAGACATGGGCAGTTCCTCCCTCTCTCTTCTGTTTGGATTCTGGTTTCTCTCTGGTTATGGGTTCTCTCTGTTTATCCTTCTCTCTCTCGTTTCCTGTTTGGATTTTGTGTTTACCTTTTGAACATCTTCTCCATGACTCTGAGTTTGGGTTTTCTCTCTCTATCTCCTTCTCTTTCTCTCTCTAGATTGGCAAATGGGTGCTTTTTTTGAAGTCAAGAGCTATCGTGGAAAGGCCGTACATATTAGCCTGTAGCAGGTGAGACTCACGCCTCCATGGAAACAAGGACGAGAGAGGAAGGAGACCTCACCACCCAGTCAGATGTGAGGAGATAGAGAGAGAGTAATTCGACAGAATTGTTGAAATTACCCTCTCTGAATTCACTCTTCTCACTTGACATAAGAAGGCAACAAATGGTCGACGGAGGGTAAAGCAGTAATCATACTGAACGTGAAGAAAATCAGAGGGTAATATGGTCTTTTTGGAAATTCCTCTCACTCTAGGGCAGGAAGGACAAGGGGTAGTGCGGAAACGTACATAGGGAATAGAATATTTAAATAAGAGGAAAATTTGAAAGCATCGCAACGCCGTACTTATAAAATACTTTATTGTGTTGGATGATTTTCTCTATCGAGAGGGTCAAACAAGGACGATGACGCGGGGGAAGTGCGTATTGAGTCAGGTCGCTTCTGGGAGAGGCACAAATGGATGAGGGCAATGGACCCTTTATTTTTATTTTTATTTATTTTTTATTTTTTTTATTTTTTTTTTTTATTTTTATTTTTTTTTTCGAAGGGTTTAAGGATTTACAAAATTAACCACAAAATTGTTCACTAATTACCTCTGCCCTTATCTTTTTTTTTTTTTTTTTTTTTTTTTTTTGGCCCTCCTTTCTTTTCAATCGATTTTTAATTTTCATTCTTGCAAACATACTCTCCATACGGCATAACGCTTTAGCTACACCACTACACTATACGGGTCGATACGAATGCGATATTCCGCTTTACCTACAGAACCACACGGTTCAATATGCACAATATCTAGTATCCCTTTATCTTATCATTAGAACCAAGTATATATCTGTTTCCCAGTATCTCATCCCTCCAATGGAGCATACCAAGCAGGGTCATCTCTCTTATAATCCAGTTCCAGCCTCAGTAGGTTTTCCATTTTCTGCTAGACTAGGTCAATCTCTTCTGAGCCTCTCAGAGGAAATCGGTCTCTTGACCTCTGTAAACTCCCTGATTCGCATGTCAAAAGCAAGTTTATCTCTTTCAGTGTTTTAAAAATCGCCGACTCTGACTCAAACTTGCTCGAGCCACTTAAGCCTAACCAACTCCAATTGACTACCTTTAATCTATCTGAATAGGCTCATCTGAGTCCGATTTATATTCATGGACCCAGTGTTATCTCGCGCTTATCAAAGCATTTAGTGGGGTCGAGAGCAACTGAGCAAGAGGTGGAACGATGTTGCTTGAAATTGTTATTTACCCCGTAGTAGACGAGAATTATGTTTTTGAAAAGGCTCAAATAAGGCCATGATTTGTAGGGACCATGTAGCAAATTAATCGTATGACGGTATGTCCTTTGCTTATATTTAATGAGTACCTTCTATACTCAACAAATAAAAAAATGGAGATGAAGCCTTGTTTTTTTATGAGACTCTGCCTTTCGAAATTTCCAATACTTCCTCTTTTTTTCTTTGTTAGCATTAAGACTACCTCATAAAGCTCCATCCCTCTATCCGCTCACTGTGAATGAATAAATTAATTAGAAAAAGCCTCCTCCACTTAATCCACTAAGCTATGAAAGGTTAACAAGAAATATAATACTTAATATTCACACTAACAAATAATAATTAAAGGAGGGTGCAACCTTAAAATGCAGAATTAAAGGTGCACCTCAAAAATCCATCATAAAATGTTGTTTGGATGATGGAAGACCCTCTAATTGATCATCTCGATATCGAGATGTGTGAATATGAAAAGAAAAAAAAAGATTTCGAGTCCATGAAATAGGGTATCTTGCAACACAATATCTGGACCATCCATTTTCAAGATTTTCATGTGTTCATAGATCTACTTGATTTGAACGATTTTTAGAGTTTAAAATTTTATAACTAGAGATGAAAATAGATTCTCAAGCCATCCTAAAAAATTTTGATATAAAAATTACATTAATGATAAAATTTAGAGGTGCACCTTAATTGGATTGTTTAAAGTCTCAACCTTTTGTAAACCACACCCATAATTAAAAGATAAATATCAATTAGAAAAAGGCAAACGGTTTTATAGGGCTGCAGTTGTATCAAAATAAGTAACGTATCACCTTATAACTCATTGAAAATTGCAATTCAAGTATTGGAAAACCTTTTCATTGATAATCTCAGTTTGAATATTATGATTGTAAAAAAAAATTAGGATTTCAAGCTCTAAAAATAATATATATTGTAACAAATTATCTAGATTATCTATTTCTCCCTAAAAATAAGTGTTCAAAGATTTGCAAGATCAAGACCATTTGATTCAATTTTTTTTTTTATGTTGGAAATTGATTTTAGAGCTCATGGAGATTTGCATTGCCGGAAGTACTTTTTGGACAAGGATTTGAGGTGAGACTTTATTTTGTTTTCATAAAGACTTGGCTTTATAGAAACTTCATCCCATAGAAAATCTAAATTTGAGCTAAAAATCGTAATCGTAATATCTATAATTCAATTTTAATATATTAAATTTGCATTAATTTATCTATGCATGAATGCTTACAACTTTACATGAAGTTGCTATTATATGGGTGTGGTTTGTATAAGGCTGAGGACCTAAACAACCATACTAGGGCTCACCTTCAAATGGTGTCGAAATATGTTTTTTAATACTGAAAACTTTTCTGATGGCATGAAAATTTAGTTTTATGTCTAATTATAAAACTTAAATCTTAAAAAATAGTTTAGATAGAGCATATCTATGAACATTTGAAAATATTGAAAATTAGTGGTCTAGAAAAAAAATTGCAAGATGCACGATTTCCATGATTTGGAATCCATTTTTTTTCATGTCCATACACATTGAGGTAGAGATGGTCAATTTGAGTTTTTAGGCATTGAAATAACTTCTTTTAGTGAAATTTTGAAGTACGTCTTAATTTAATTATTTAGGGCCTTACCTTTTTATAAAAATTTTCTCTTCTCTAAATATATATGGGCATGGTTTGTATAAGGCCGAGGCTCTAAACAATCAAAGTAAAGTGCACTTTCAAATAGTGTCGAGAAATATGGTTTCAGTACTGGAAATGTTTATGATAGCCTTAAAATATATTTTCATTTCTAATTATGAATTTTTAAAGCTTCAACAATAGGGTAGATCGAGCAAATCTATGAAAACTTGAAAATCATGAAAATTGACCATCCAAAAATGTATTACAAGAAGTACTAATTTCAAAACTTGAAATCCATTTTTACTCATATCCATGGATCTTGAGGCTGAGATGATCAATTTGAAGATTTTTGGGCATCAAAAAAGCCTCTTCTAGTAAAATTTTTTAAATACGCCCTAATCTGATTGTTTAGAGCCTCACACTTATATCAACTTTTTCTAGGGGTATCATCTAAGTTGCGTTTTTTGGGTATGTTTGTTGCCCAAGACTTGATGCCATACGCCCCTAAATAGTTGAATACTTTTTCTCTATAAGAAATTTATTTTGGATCTATAATTGGTAAATATTCCATGTGCTACCCTAGCATGATTCATGGAGCCATCAATCGTCTAAGTTCAAGGATTTTCTTCATTCTTTTGCCCTTTTTCTTTTTTTTAAATTTTGGATTGGTCGAGAGAAAAAAAAGGGGGCCAGACTCCAAATTTGGAGGTCGAGGGTCGAAAAGGTCCTTTTATTTCCTAATGTTCTTCCGGGCAAGCTTTTATGTTTCCCCTACAGCATAAAACTTATATACTTCCCCTTATCCAACCGTCCATTCTGAATGGAGGGTTAAGATTGTCTTAATCACAATATCACGCCTCTATACTATTTTTAATTGTTTTTTCTATAAACTATTTTGACACCAAATTTTAGAAGTCCAATCCTCTCTTAAACTCGCACTAGCGAAAGTATTAAAAAAATATTTCCAATAAAATAAAATAACCAAAATACCCCTGAAAGATTCAAGGGGTATTTTGGTTATTATATTTTATCAAAAAATTATTTTTAATATTTTTTATAGCTGCGCCCCAATGAGAAGATGGCACGTACCAAATTTCATATTCATACAATTTGTACAAAAAGAACTAAAAATAAAATACTTTGAGACGTTGGATCTAAGATCAAACGATGGGTGGCACTCTTGATCAAAATTGGATGGCTGGATGGTAGGGGAAGCATAGATCTTCTATGTTGTAGAGGAAGTATAAAAACCTTTCCCATGTTCTTCCAGTTACTATATGAGAAATATATTTTAAATATAAACATATCAAAGGAGAAAAGGTGCAATTTTCGTACGGATGCATCCGTAGGTGTACAGGTAAGGTGCACCTTCAAATTTTATCGTGGTATATAATTTTGATGTAAAATTTTCTTAGGATTATCTCAAAATCTATTTTTATATGTAATTATTAAATTTTAAATTTAAAAAATGGTTAAAATCAAGTAGATCTATAAATATATGAAAATCTTGAAAATGGACGGTGTAGATAATATGTTGTAAAATGCACTATTTCTAAGCCTTAAAATCTTTTTATTTGTCATGGTCATATATCTCGATGTCGAGATGATCAATCAAAGGGTTTTTCAACATTAAAACAAACTTTTCCGATGGATTTTTTAGATGCATCCGTAGCTGTAGAAGTAAGGTTGCAACCTTATATAAACTTTTTTCAAGGAGAAATGTCCCTCTTTCTGATATAAAAAAAATGAATAAATAAATGGGGCAATGATCCTACACAGACTCCTAAGGACTTTTCCCCTCCAAAAAAGGATCTTATAACACGCCTAAATGATTTATTAGGCCCCTCCAAAAAAGGATCTTATAACACGCCTAAATGATTTATTAGGGCCATGATCTCCACCGTTGGATGGCACCACAAATGGTAGGGATGATCCATAGCACTAACTGATCAGCATAGACTTTGTTTGGAGCTGTGGATCATCTCAACCATCCTTTTGTGGGGAATGGGGATCCTACGCGCAAGATTAGGGTGCTAAGAGGAATTTTTATGTCAACGCTCAAAAAAAAAAAAACAGAAGGAATTTTTATGCCATTGTCCTATAATGCCCCTTTATAAGGCAAAAAGGTTATATAAGGTGTCAAAACTAAATTATTGCACCTAAAAATCCACTAAAAAAAGGCTGTTACACATTGAAAACCCTCCGACTGAGTGTATTAGTGTTTATGGGTACGCTCGATTTTGAGGAAGCCTCTAATAAAAGTATATTCTTCTTGATGATCAACACATTCATTTTCAATACATGTTTTCAAAAAATTTAAGGTGTCCATATATGGTCAATTTAAACTATTTTTGAAGCTTTAAATTTCATAATTGGTGTAAAAATATTTTTTTTTTGCCATTGTACTTGGAACTGCATCTTTTAACAAGACATAGAGTTGCACATTGCTTTAATTATTTAAGGTTGACACCTTATACAAACTACACCCTTTTTATTAAGGTGAATAATCGGCGGCTTGGCCCCAATCGAGACATTCAATACCCGATCTCATGGCTCCATTCGAAACATTCAATAACCCGATCTCAGCTCTTGGTAGTCTACCACGAACGGTAGAGATGGCCCACCATGAAAATCACACACCATCCATCAAGTTAGGAATCATCTCCACCGTCTGTGGTGAGTCACTGACAAAGAAGATAGGGTCCTGCATGTGAGACCTTTTCTTCTAAGACCTTCCTCAATCTTCATAGTAGAAAATGAGACATAATATTTTTTGCGGATCGCCTAAAGTAATGATTATTTAAAATATTGTTTTGCATATATCCAAAGTTTGGGACATATTGGGTGAAGGCTGTTACCAAGGGAGTTGTTAATTGCCGACAATTATTGTTTTTCCCTAATGAGGAAAGCACATGAAATAGCGTCTTCCTATCGGTAGTAACCATATATAATAATAAAATAATATTATCACAAGCGATCAGATACTAAGATTTTTGTGTAACATGATAATAGGATCTCCAACGCTCATTTCAAAGGAAGGCATATATTCTTTTGTCAGTGGGTCCACCACATAGTGACTTTGCAACTGTGGGCCCATCAATCCAACCCATGGCATTTGTACCTAACCGTATTTGATTTCTCGGGCCCAACTCGGACTCGCCAGCCTGGAATATTTCCGAGTAGGGGGATGTTAAAAAAAAAGTTATACAAAATTTATTTGTAATATTTTTTTATGTTTCTTATCTATTTGGTAAAGGTTGGAAAGTGTTTTGACCATGAATACTTATTTTTATTTTTATTTTTTGAATTATTTCTAAATATTCTATCAAAAAGTTTTTCATAATTCATTGTTTCATTACTTTTAACTTTATTTAGATGTACTTTGTTTAATTTTACTTTAAATATAATTTTCTTATTATTTGGGATTTTTTTTTATATTTTTATTTTTTAACCCTTTTTTGACTTGGCCAGAACTCGGCCCAAGTTGGGCCAGGTTACTCGGCTCCGAGTACCATGTTTCCAAACACTATAACGTATGATGCAGGTTAACTTGAAATAAAATTAAGTGATGCCCCGCCACATAAAAAATGCTCCATAGGATGTTCCCCTTCGAAAAGTTCTTTAGGTCAGTTTTCCTTATATTGTTTTTTTTTTCTTTAGGACAGTTTTCCTCTTACTGGTTTTTTTCCCTCGTGAACCTTGTAAGTGCCTTTTCATTTTTGTTGATTAAAATGCCCTTATTTTAATGTCACAGCCCCACCCCTTGCCCCCATACCGTACTTATCAAAAGGTAACAGGGTGCAGGACCGTTATCAGAGGTAGCGAAAGCCACTCAGGTGGGAGTGTGCTCAACGCTTTTGAAAAGAATGAATCAAAGCAAACCACGAAATTTCAAAAGAAATCAAAACAAACTACAAAAGAAAACAAAATATCCAAACACAACCATAACAAAAGCTAAACAAATTAAAACTAAATTTATATATAATTTCTAGAGTATTACAAATTGTTCAAGGCACTAAACGCCCAACAACAACAATACATCGCTTTTCAATAAAACAACTATATGGCCAACTGCCATCTAACACCTACAATAAAAAAGGAACTTCTCGTCAAGTGCGGGTCTTCAACCGCTAGTCGCGATCACCAAACCGTCCGGCCTCAACCCTCGAGTTATCACTCTACATTCAAGAAAGTCAAAGGAATGAGCTATGAAGCCCATTAAGTAGATCAAAACATCTAGCATTCCTGCCTATACACCATTATTCATAACCGTCCTTAAGATTCATGAAGGTTTTACAATATAAAGTCATGTATCACAATTGTATTAGTAATGTGTCGTGCGTAATTCCTTTCATGGTGGAGCAATCGCAAATTAGATATTTGACATCACATTAGCTAACAGTTTATCAAATCTTTCCATTAACATAACAGGTCAACAAATTCAGGCAAACATATATTAACTACATGCAATCCTAATGTCGCCTATTCCTTAAGTAGAAGCCCTATCAATCAGGCCAAGCTAATCTCATGACTTTTGACTTCTACAATTCCTCATGAGGGAAGACAATGACAAATGGATGACCTATTTTCGTAATGTCTTCACACACATAGTCCGCAACGCGCTTTGGGGCTTTTGATAGGCTGAAGCCATGCAAGACATGACCTTCTCCTTTGCCTTTCAGCCAAGAGAGCGTTACACTACCAATGGATGACCCAATGTGCAGTGTCCATATAGATTTATGGGGCACGACCCTCCCCACTATTTACATTTACATCTTAACTCCCATTCAATCATGGGAAGTTAGGGAAGATCTCAACTGCTGGTACAAATTTCTTATCATATCATATCACATTACACTACCAACGGATAACCCGTTGCGTAGTGCCTCATATCACATTCTTGTCATACCATATCACACTATCAATGGATGACCCATTGCATAGTACTTCATATCACATCTGTGGCATGTCATATTACAACCATGCTCACTCACTATTTCATAGACATGTCTTATTACAACCATGCACATTCACTATTTCATAAGCATGTCATATTACAACCATGCTCATTTAATATCTCATAAGCATTCAATATTTCATAAGCATGTCTTATTACAACCATGCTCATTTAATATCTCATAAGCATTCAATATTTCATAAGCATTTACTATTTTATAAGCATGTCTTATTACAACCATGCATACCCAATAATTCATAACAGAGCAGTAATTTCAATGTAATAGTCTCTTAGAAAAACGAGCATAACTTCCACTCCATAAGGAATTTGATCATGGTTCCAAAACAATTTTAAAAATAGACTCACTCATCTTTCATTTAAAAGTGGTTTGGCCTCAATCAGAGACATTTTGATCGATGAACAGTTCCACATAAAAGCATATATCAATCCTAGAAAATAGCAGGAATTTCAGTGTGTTAATCTCTCAAAAAATTAGACATAACTTCAAATTCATAGAGAATGTGATCATGATTCAAAGCCTTTTTGAAAATAGACTCATTCATCTTTCATTTAGAAGTGGTTTGGCCTCAATGAGAGATATTTTAGTTAGTGAAAATTCCATATAAAAACATGCAAAGTTCTTGAAAATTCATTTCAAAGTTTTGGCATACTTCAAAGAATGACTAATAACTTTCAAACCATCAAACAAAATCATGGAAATATGGATGCTACATCTACTTACTTGTACTAAAAAGAACTCTGAGTTCCCCACACAGGTTCCCCTCAAAGGCCAAGCTTCCAAGCTAAGGTTTTAAGTGTTAGAAAGGGAGGACATGGGTGAGAGAAGGTAAAAGTTCTTGGAGGGGTGTGAAGGGCAATATTTATAAGCAAAGAGATGGACAAGTGGAAGACATGTAAGAGAAAATCATAAGAGTTCCCCTGGCATGCACGCTTGGTGGTAACACTCACAGCGGTGTCGTGCTCGGCGACGTCACGAGCAGCAGTGTCGCGCACGGCAGTTTACTCTTACACGTACGGCGGAATCCCTTGTACGCACGGTGGATACTCTTACACGCACAACTTCATCCCTTGCACGCATGGTGGCTTACTCTTACATGCACGGCGGCATCCCTTGCACGCACGGCCGCTACTTTTACACGTACGGCGGTATCCCTTGCACGCACGGAGGCTATTTCTACATGCTGGAAAAGTCTGAGTCCTTACATTTAATGATGGAGAAAATAAGTTACAGAAAGGGAAATTGGAAACATAATCTCTCTCTCTCTCCCGCTCTCTTTTTCCCTATTCTTTGTCTCTCAAACTCTATGAAAGACAAGGACATGGGATGTGTTGTGGTAGTAGCACCCCCATAACTAATTTTCATGCTGTGATTTCTAATTCTGTTGGCACCTCTTACTGATACTTTCAAAAAAGCTAACTCTTTCATCTATATGAAAAAATAGGTTGGGGCGTGTCTTCCCTACTGAATTATCAAAAAAAAAGGAAGAAAAAAAAAAAAACTCCACAAAAGAGTTGAAAAGTCTTTAGAGTTCAAGCACCAGCTTCACACCCTAATCTCCCATGTTAGGGACCTTGTAGTAAGCCTTTCCCTTCTTTTCTCTTTTTTGGTAATTTTTTGCTTCTTCTTTTCCTTTACTCAATCTGCTCTTTATGCTTCTCTGAAAGCGGGAGAAAGAGAAGCGGTTCCGCAAGGAACTCTTCCTCTATGTCTCCCCATTTTCTTGTCTGTCCTGACCTCTTATAGCTGGTCCGAATTCTGATGGTTTTATGATTTTGCAGTTATTTTCTCTTTTTTTTGTTTTTCGTTTTGTTTGATTAAAAAACAAAAGCAATCTAAAGCTGAACTCAACCAAGAAATTCATGAGTTGAATGCACAATTAGCTTCTATGTTCTTATTCGAGAAAATAGAAGCACAAACTATAGGAGGCACGTTGTGAATGAAAGATAAAACGGATTCAAACCCAGAACTTACCCAATCATTTCCTGCATTTTAGTGATTTTGAATAACATTTTTCCGTAAACAGAGTTTTCCACATTCATTTGCCCAATCTGAATTTTATTATGACTTCAGGCATCTCCTATTTAGTATTAGTGATTAAAACTGCGGGTTTACGCTTCAAAATATGGATTCCTCCCATGACCAAAATGGGAGGGCTGCAAAGTAGTTTGTGATGTAGAATTGCTTCTCTCTTAAACTGATTACCAATGAGTTATCTAGCAAATAATTTAAAGTAATATTTATTGTTTATAATTTGGACCCGGTTTCTACGTGGCCAAGTCTGCATATGTAGAAATGCAAGCCTATTAATAAATCTATTTTTGAGATGGATTTTGGACTTAATTTTTAAGGGGATGTAATCTCTAACATGGAGATCATGAATATGAAAAAATTTGTAAATTTTAAAAATTAGAAATAATAATCCTCGTAAAAAAACATTTAGACCGTTAGTTTCTATTTTTTTTAGATAGAACACCTACTTGCATCCATCTTTAAGATGGATATTTTACACTTTTTGAACCGCATATGTAATCATGCAGTCCAGCCCGTATGAAACAATTTCCTTACTGTTTTATGCCCCAAAGAGAAAAAAAGAATAACGAAAAAGAGGGAGGTACGATGCCAATGGCTATTTCGTTCTTTTGTTTCTCATTTATTAAAAGTGGGGGCATTTTAATCGTCTTGCGGGCAAATGAGAAAAGAAAAACATTATTAGAGTAACTCAACTCATGTAAGGACGTTTTCAATGGGTGGTGCCCTAAACATTATTAGGGTAACCCTTGTAAGGAAGCTTTCAATGGGTTATGCCCTATGGAGCATTTTCTATTATAGGGGGAGTAAACATACTTTTTTCTTGATTTAAACATGCAAAACATCTCTCGTATCATTATCAAGATTAGTGTAAGGAAAGTGTATATTGCTCTTTGCTTTTCATTCAGAGGAGAATAAAACAAGATAAGAAAGTGTATATTGCATATACCAAAATAGAAAAGTATATATTACACATTGTGTTACCATTATGTATATAATGAAAGAAGCACCACAATTGCCCCAATCACAATGTCATGTATCGCCACTATTTTATTTTTATTTATTTTTTATAAACTATTTTGACACCAAGTTTTGGACGTCCAATCCTCTATTAAACTCGTGCTAGTGAAAAATATGAAAAAATATTTTCAATTAAATAAAATTACCAAAATACCCCTGAAAGTTTTTAAGGGTATTTTGGTCATTATATTTTATAGAAAAAATATTTTTAATATTTTGTATAGGTGCACCCCAATGAGAAGATGGCACGTACCAAACTTCATATCAATACAATTTTGTATAAAAAAAATTAAAAATAAAATACTTTGAGACCTCGGATCTAAGATCAAACGGTGAATGACTCTTTTAATCAAAATTAGACGGCTGGATGATAGGGGTAGTATAGATCTTCTATGCTGTAGGAGAAGTATAGAAACCTTTCCCTATATAATAACTGTGATTAACAAATGTCAAAATTTTAGATCCAATATCCATCTTTAAGATGGATTTTTAAAGAGGCCCGCACATCTAAAGGTGAATCGGCCGACTCACCGAACTCTTTTCCTTTTTGAAAAGATTGGAAGGCTCTTATTCGAGAATGAGTGCTTATGGGAAGAACGAGTGATACACTTGGACTCCTAACGACGGCGTGAATCTATGCAATGGTTACAATGATACAGTAAATAACAAGACCAAAAATATAAAACGTGCAACAAACAACTAACTGGTGCCAAAAGACAAGTGAATGGACGCGACTTCACAAAAGAGGAAATTTATTCATCAGCTTTTTGCTCAATTTATTGTGGAGTGAAATTTTCATGAGTAACTCCCTCGATTATTTGAAAACAAATTCATTTTAATATCAAGTAAAATATTCCATTAAAAAATACATCACCATATATAGACAAAGATATTGTAGTCCAATTTCACATATCCTTCTTTGAATATAGATTCCAAGGTGAGGGCTAAAATACCCAATGACCCCCTTATTTTACGAGTCATGCCTACTTTAAGGCGTGAAAGTGGAGTTTCATTGTACATTTAATTCATAACTAACACCTAGTTGTGGAGGTATGTAAGAACCACCATGTATTATATCATACTTTATACATCTTACTATCAGTTTAAAATAAATACATAATTATTTTGAGCTCAAAATTCCTCATATCGAACATTCATAAAACATAATTATTTTGAGCTCAAAATTCCTCATATCGAACATTCATAAAAATGGACTGAGTTCCATTTTTACGGGGGTTTTGATTTGAGGCAGCTTTTGCACTCCTTATTTTTCTTTTAATGATCTTAGGAGTTAGATAAAAATCTTTTGAGAGTTTTAGGGTTCATCAAATCCTTCTATGTGTTTCGCCTGTTAGACCAACCAAATACTCTTTTTTTTTTAAAAATGGGGAAATTTATTCAAAATATCCTTATATTTTTTAAAAATTTAAAATATTAGACTTTTTTTTATTTTAATTACGTCCAAACCTAGTATTTTTTAAAAAACCAAAATGCACTTCATGGGGGGCCATAATTCCCAAGGACTCGCCTTGGGGGCATCCCTTGGTCATTGCAGCCCTGATGCACGACCACTACCCTAAGGTGCCCAAAGCACCCTCGACAGTGTTACCTTGGTGGCGTCCAAGGCACCCAATGGTATTATGACCCTAATAGGGCCGCGATAGACCATCACAGCTTTAATAGGGCATTGATAGAGCATCACGGCTCCAATAGGGTCTTGATGCCCAAGGGAAGTACTGCAGGACGTCCTTTTGGTATCACAACCTTATTAGGGCCGTGAAAGGCAATTTGAGTAGACCAAAAAAAAATTTGGGTAAAGATGTAGTTTTTAAATTTTTTGATAATTTGGAAAAATTCAATTTTTTTTTAATAATATACCCCCACTTATGTAGTAAATGTCACTGCTTGCACTAGATTTCCTACTTTGATGAGGACCTCTTTCATGAATAATGGGGCCAAAGCCCATGGAAAACTGTTCTTTTTGTTTTGAATTTTTGTTCATGAGATGCATGCTCTATTCTAATCTAACTCTTCTCTTAAACCAAAAAGTTCGCACTACTTATTTATTGAATTGATCGCTTCCACTATGGTTCCCATTCTCATGTGTCTTAAACCCTTAGTCTCATTTCTTGACTTTCCATTTAAATTCTAGAGAAAAAATTACTAAAATGGTTAAACGACCAAAAAAAATAATCAAGGTTGTCATATCAACCAATTAGCGAATTTTGACTTCATAATATACCTTTCACTCAAGTACTTAAGAAAAAGTTCTATTTGAAAATGCTCGAATTGCCCAATCAAGAACATTTTAATAATTTGCCCCACTTAAGTTGCTCAAGCCAGTAGAAATAAATACTCATAACAATCCTATCATGTTTTTCATATTAGGATGTATAGTCAAAGCACTTAAAACCTAAACAATGATGGGTATTCACTTCATTTGCCTAAGGAGAATGCGACATGAATCAAATAGCAATTGTATCGTAAATAGTTCAGGCCTAGGATGCCCAAACTCATATTTTTCATTGGAAATCCTTATTTCCTAATTGCGAATGTGGATGGGTAATGCAATCACTTCATTTAATTTAGTGGTCTGAGCAAACATGATGATTATATCATCACTTACTTAGGGTCAGAAACATGGAACTCGTTCTGTTTTTTACTAGAAATCCTTCCATCTTCCTACCTGAGCATGGACGGTAATATTTATTATTTCGACCAAATTACATGACCCGGGCAATATGATATCTCTACCTGCATGGGTTTGGAAACATTTATTTAATTAGGAGCTCTTATTATGGGTTCCTAACTCTAAAAATGGGGTGGTAGTATTGTCATTTTACTTACATTAAATTTCTCGCACAAAATGATAGTTATATTCCTATTTTTAGGGTCAGAACCCATTGAAAAATACTTTTTACTTAAAGCTCTTGTTCTTGGTTTCTAAATCTAACCAAGGGCAAATCTTTTCATAATTAATCTAAAACTTTCTTCGAAGCCCAATTTTGACTTTAATCGCCTCTCTCTCTCTCTCTCTCTCAGCTTGCTTGCGTCAAATTTGCCTCCCATTTGATCAAAGGATCAGGTTTTTGATGTCTTCAAAGTTTTTCATGCCAAGATAGAAAAGAAACAGAAACATTTATCAAATGCTTGCAAACTGACCATTGTGGTGAATATTGCTCCAACTAAGAATGGATTTCACATAATATGAATTGTTCTTGGAACACCATAGCAAAATGGTGGTATTAAGAGGATGAGTAGGACCATTCTAGAACATGTGACAAGTATGACACCAACTGTATGTTTGATTAATAGATCTCTTTGTGCACACCTGAATGGTGAAATATTAGAAGTCCTTTGGGGAGGTAAAAATGCATCATATGATCATTTGCGAACATTTGGATTGAAGCTCATGTTCAAGTCCCAAATAACAATAGAATTAGCTGGATGCGAAGAAAAATATGTTTTTTTTGGATATGGTGGTGATGAAAGAGGCTATGGGCTTTGGGATCCTATTGCCAAGCAAACCATAGGAAGCATGGATGGTTTCCTAATGAGGATTTGTTGTTTTGTTGAAAGCACAGCAAGAATAGCCAAAGCAAGAGAGACTTGTTAGATATGCAAGTCCAAAATCTCATTATTTCACATCGGCGAGTACAGGTGACTGGGCCTGATGCGAAGATGATGTTAATAGAGGTAATGTTAGTCATGATGAAAACATTGAATTAATAGAAAATGAAGAAGGCCTACTAGTTACATTTGTGCAAGAATTAAGAAGATCCACATGCCCTTACAAGCCCGCACAAAAGTATTCTCGATCTTTATGTTAAGCTTTGTAGATTGATGCTACCAACAATCTTTTCAAGAGGCTATTAGTTGTCCTAATGCTAAGAAATAACATAAAGCAATAGATGAGGGATTGATACTTTGCACAAGAATAATACATGCGAATCGGTGGAACTTCGACAAGGGAATAAATTATTGAAGAATAGGTGAATGTATGCAATTAAGTGGGAGGAAAATGATTTTATGTGATACACGGGCAAGCTTGTGCTATAAGGTTATGAACAAAAACTAAGTGTTGCTTTTAATGAAAATTTTGCTCCTATTGTTAAGCATAACTCTATTATAGTTATTTTATCTTTCGTTGCTCACTTGAATTTAGAGCTAGAATAGCTTGGTCTTAAACCTACCTTCTTGCATAGTGATTTTGAATAAGAAATTTATGTGTGTCATCCTTGATGACAAGACAAATATTAATTTAGTTTGCAAGCTAAAAAAGGGATTGTATGATTTAAAGCAAGCTTCTAGGCAATTGAATAAGAAATTTAACTCTTTTATGCAAGGTGAAGGCTATACAAATATGCCAAATATTTTGTCACCAAGAATCTTGGACCAGCTAAGAAGATATTGATATATGGGCATCCACAAAGATAGAAAGTAAGGTAAGCCTTCATTACTCTATCTGAATATATTTTTAAAGTTTTTGACCGCTTTAATACAATTGACTATAAACCTATTTCGACACCTTGGGCTTTACATTTTAAGTTGTTTAAAAATGACACTTCAATGAGTGAAGTAGATAAAAGAAAGATGAAGAATGTTCTATATATTTCTGCGATGAGCAGTTTGATATATGTAATAGTTTGTATTAGGCCTAATATTGTATTACATGTCCAATCCAAGATGGGAACTTTAGAAAATAGTAAAATGGATTCCTTGAGGGTATTTGAAGGGGACACAGAATGCATGCTTTGGAAATTCACCATCGAAAGTTGTTGGTTTTGTGGGTGCAGATTATGTGGGGTATCAAAAGATCCACTATTGGTTACATTTTCATGGTTGGTGGTAGTGCAGTCCGTTGGATGCCAAGGTCACATGATGTTATTACCATATCACCATTTGAAGCTAAGTATGTTGCATTGACTGAAACAATCTAAGGAGATGATTTGGTTGAGGAGATTTGTTGACTAGTTTGGGCTGAGACAAAAACGATATATCGTTCATTGTAATAATCAAAGTACAATTCATCTAGCTAAGAATGCAATCTATTACTCCAATACAAAGAATATAGAAATTAAGTACCACTTTATTCGGTTGGCCCTAGAATGTAAAGACTTGCAAGTGAATAAAATCCACACTGAGAAGAATGTGACTGATATGCTTACAAAAGTAGTTTCGATGGATAAATATTGGATGTGTAAGAAGTGATCGAGGTTGGAGCAAAGTAACGTCTGGGGGTTAGAGAATGATGTATTTTGTGGTTATTTTAGAGTTTTAGTGATTTATCTTCAAGTATGACGTTGTTGTATGTATGAAGCCAAAGCACATGTGCGAAAATTTTTAGCTTAATTTATTTATGTTTTCTTTGACTTTTCCCTCTTGTTAGAGAGAGAGAGAAAAACAGGATAGGAAGATAGCTTATGGTGGGTTTTGTGGATGCCTCGTTTGTGCCCCAACTTCTAGTGAGAGAAAGTGAGAGAGTGAGCTCATCTTGTGGGATTTTTATGCCCTGTTGTAGACCTTATTTTAGAGAGAGAAACTGTCAAAGTATAACCCATTTTTTCATGTATTTGGTGCCCCATTTTGGGCCTTGTTTTCGAGAGAGAAAGCTATTGTATTTTGAAATAATTTATGCCTTTTTTTATCCTTGTAATCACCATTATCACGTAATGTAGTTGAACCACGCTAAATCTTGTGTTTTTTTTATGGTTGGATGCTTTCCATTGCTTTCTCTAATTTCTGCTTTGGATTCTATTTGATTCCATATGGTTTCCATTGTATTTTTATGAGATTTGGATGTACAACAACTCTTTTAGTATTACACCCTTGCAGATTTCATCCTCAACAACTGGTATTAGAGCTCTAGGGAAATGTGTAGCAATTTGGAAAAATGGTTAGTTATAAATTTGAAGTAGATAAATTTGTTGGAAGGAATGATTTTGAAAAGTTCATGATATATTTGTACGACAAGGACTTTATAAAGTACTATTAGGCAACTCCTAGAAATTGGAAAGTATGAAGGATGATGATTGGGAAGACATGGATAGGAAGACGCTCGCTATAATTCGCTTGTGTTTAGCGAATGAAATATTATTTAATATAATAGGAGAAAAGATGGTGGCAAATTTAAAGCTAGGAAGCTTGTATAAAACAAAATCATTTGCAAATTAATTTTTTTAAAAAATGAAATTGTATTATTTGAGGATCATAGATGGTTTAAAAGTATCAGATTACTTGAATAAATTCAACAACATAATTTGTAAACTCGAGATTATCGGGGTAAAGATGGATGGGGAAAATAAGACGGTGATGTTGCTTTATTCGTTGCTGGAGTCATAAGACAATCTTGTTGCTAACTTGAGTTGTAACAATGAAAAATCTCTCAAATTGGATTTGGTTTGCAGTGCACTTCTTGCCAATGGGCTTAAAAAAAGGTAATGGTAGATGATACGATGGGTTCAAGGACGCATGTTATTGTGGCAAGAAGCCAGTTGGATGAACTGAGGGGTTCATCAAGAGATTTCTCAAGTAGCTGATTAAAGTCAAGAGGATCCTATAACAAATGTGGTTGTTGGTTTTGTGGCAAGGCCATCCATATAAAGAAAAATTGTTGAAAAAGAAAAAGGATAAATTTCTCAAAAAGTTCCAGTTCAAGAATGGAAGGGCAAGGTGAAACCAATAATGAGGCTCACCAACTTGAAGAATCAACATTAGGTTATTTTGAAGATGCGTTGATGGTAGGTTGCAAACCCTTGTACTATCAATGTCGGATTTCATGAAATCAATTTATCAGTGATGACAAGCTGGTTTTGAGGTAATGGATTTTTTTTAGTAGGGGGTTCATCGTAACAAGGGATAATCGTGAAAGTCTCGGTTCTCAATACTCCTTGAGCACTCGCAGCCCCCCAATCCCCTTGGGCAACGTGTTATCGTGTTCTCTCTTCCTTTTCTCTCTCTCTATCTCTTTCTTTCCTTAATAGTCCGCTTCCGTTACCAACTCCTTTGTTTCAGAGCTTCTCTCCTCTGTTACTTCTTTTTCCCCTTCTCACTCAAAACCATCCCACCATTATAGTGATCTCTTGCCCTCATCACAACGAACACATCTCCCTCTCTTAATCTCTCTGTCTTCCTCCCTACAATATACCGCAAGCCACTTCGGGGCTCAATTTGTGCCAAATCTAAATAATGACGTCATTTCATGTTAAGGCACATACTTATGTGTTTAAGGGTAGAAAAGGATATACAATTTAATAATCTTCATCAGAAATTATCAGGAATCTTAACATTGATATTCCAAGTCCTCTTTAATAACGTACTAAGTAATAGCTCTCATTTTTCTAAATCAATCTATAGAGATGATGACCTTTGACTGATGTTTCTGTTTGGAGCAACATTTAACATTATGAAGACCATTCTTCTCTTTCTCATGAAGGATCAATCCTTTATGTTTGTTCCTTTCTCATGTTTTTAAGTTTGCATGATCAAAGTCCATGGAAAGGTCTGAGGTGTAACTAGCTGGTCATAAGAGTGAGTGTTTTGAGTTTTAGATTACTATGTTGTTGAGGGTGCTGGTCGCAACAGGGAGCACATTATATCTAAACTCAGTTATGGACTCGAACTAGTCCATTTTTGTATGAATAAAAAGAAAGTATAGCTAGTTTTGTGATTGGCTTGAGGTGATTGTATTGTTTGTACCAATTGATTGGCTTGTACTATAGTTTGTTAAATACAAATTTTTAGTCCAGTGAGTTTCAATGGTTAGGATACCTTTTTCTTCTTTTTTTCTCCTTTTTGACATTGTATTTCTTGTCTTTTTTGACATGTTAGTTTGTTGTTCATGCTATTGCTTCCTTGAATTGTGGTAGAATGAGTTGGTAAGCATTACATACAAATTTTACTGTATACAACTGGTATACTATAGCTTAAGTTGATTGAAAATGGTCTATATTAATCTTTCATTTTTGATAAACTCAACCTATAATGTTCCTATAGATGGAAAAGGATTTATGAAACACTACTTGATTCAAGTACCTTTAGATTCTTTATTTGTACATATTTGGTTACATGTTTGAAAGTAGTGAGAAAAGATATGGGGACTTATGGCCTCACTGAGACTATGACCTTTAATAGAGCATAATGACATACCAGGATTCATGTACCATACCCCAAATAGTTGGAAAAATGCTTTGACAATGATGTTGATTTGAACATATTTTTAAGTAGGCCATTTAATCCTAAAAATTCCATTTGTTTAGTAATTCCCTAAATTTAAGAAGGTTTCTTAATAATTTATGGGTGGTAAAATTTCACGTACTTTTATCATCCATGTTGCAAAAAATATGTTGCCTCATGGTGCAATAAATAAAATTTCATTGATGTTTAGGAAATTTATCATAATACACCAAAGAGATGAAGTAGTTAATATTTCACTCATTTATTTTGATTTAATTTCAAAAAAATACATGATCGTTCGTTAGAATAGTTGAAATTGGGTAAATGGTTAAATAGTTGAGGAGTTGAGTATGTTGTGATACAATTTTTATTTTTATTTTTATAATACTTTTATTTTTATTTGTTTTCGTTGTTTTTTTATGTTTTTGTAATTCAGTTGAGAACTCAGGCCCTTACCTATTTTTTCAAATAGTTAATGGTTTTTTGAAAAAGTTGTTAATGAGAATGGAAGGCACAACGTGTAACTGACACATAGTGTATGCTACCACCACGACCTCATCTTTTTAGTTATTTTTATTTTTAAAACGTGAAAGTAATCAAAATACCCATAACAAAATGAAATATTTAATATTTTGTCTATTTGCAACTATTCCAAGTCAAAATTTTATTTTCATGCAAGCGTATTCAATATAAAATCTTATTTTGTGGCCTCCAACAAGTGACATTTGATGAGATTGATGATGTGGATGATATCAGAAGTCTCAAATGTTGTACTAAACTGAGTCTTGTACTTGGAAAATAAGAAAAAGTATCCAAAAATGTCATCCTCTTCAAGAAAAGTATAGCCATGCCATGCCATGCAGTTACAGTAAATTTTGTGAGGTGATTATTGACCAAAATCTCAATCGAGTTATCCTCTATAATATCTATTGGTGGAAAGAAAGGGGCACCACACAGATCTCTTAAAAAACCCATAGGGTATCCCCTCGGCTAGCAAAGGTAAGCCTACTTCAGGCAAGTCTCTTAATTCATAGTTTTATATATGTCAATGATTGCATAGAATATCCATGGCCTTCAAGGCCGCAAGAGGGTATCTGATATCAGTGTTCTTAAAAGCTAGAATAATGTGGGGTTACTATTCCTTCTAGAGACCAAATTGCTAGTGGATTTGATTATTGTTTTGTCACAAAAATGGAGGTTTTATAATAATTTTCATGTTAATGATGTCGATGGTAGATCCAGAATCATACTTCTGTGGAATCCTTTAATCTATTCAATCAATGTGGTTAATGTTAATGATCAGAAGATTACTATTGAGGCCACCCGTTTATGTAATGGCAAAATGTCTATGATATCTAGGGTATAGGCATTTAACTCAGTGTCTCGAAATGCTTTACTTTGGGATCATATTAGATATAAAAGGGCTGCCACTATGATCCCTTAGTTGGTACTAGGGGATTTTAACAGTTTATTGGAATTTCAGAAAGGATAGGGGCAATGGCTCTTTACCCTTGGACTCAGTAAACTTTGCATATGTCTGATTGCGCACTAACTGACCTTGGTGTTGCAAATAGGTGGTTTTGTTGGTTGAACAATCAGCTTAGCAGAAGATGTATAAGAAGGTGATTGGACCGTGCCATGGCAACTACAGATTGGATATTAGCTTATTCAGAATCTAAAATAGAGTTTCTCTCCAAGTAGAACTTTGATCATTGCCCTTTGTTAATATCAATGTCAGATCTAGGTCTGGTTGGGCCAAAACCCTTTAAGTATTTTTCAACTTGGGAAAATGCTCCTCTGTTTATTGATATAATTTCGGTATCTTGGCAAGGTCGAGTGGGGAGGGGGGACTCCTATGTTCTGCTTTGTTACTAAGTTGAAAAGATTGAGAGGGGATGTACGCGCATAGAATAAAGATGTGTTAGGTCATGTGGGTGATTCTATTACAATTGTACGGTAACAGTTATTCTCTTTACATGATAGTTTGTACCCTGACCCCTCTAATGATGCTTTAATGATAGAGGAGAAAGACTGTACTAAAAAATTACAGATCCTCTTGGGTCATGAAGAGAGTTTATGGAGGTAAAAGTCGAGGCAGAAGTGGTTAAAGGACAGAGATTCTAATACTAAGTTATTTCATCAATCTACTATGATAAAGAGAATGAGCAATCATATTCTTTCTATTAAGGATCAGAATGATAATTCTCTAGTTACAAAAGCAGACATTGACAATTATATGATTGGATTTTTTGAAGATATGCTAGCTCAGGAAAGTAATATCGATCTCCATTTGGCTGATCAATTTTTACCCTCATCTTTGCTTAGTCATAATCAGAAGGAGAAATTGGTTGAAGAGGTATCTTTGGAGGAATAAATGATTGTATTTGAGACGAAGTGTGACAGTGCTCCAGGCCCTAATAGTTTCTTTGTGGAATTCCATAAATTTTGGTGGGAGGTTATCAAGAAGGATATCTTTGTGGCTCTCAGAGATTTCTTCAAGAAAGGTAAATTTCTTAAACAAATTAATTCCACTTTTATTTGTTTAATTCCTAATGTAGACTCCCCTAAGGTTATAAAAGATTTCCGCCCTATTGGTTTACGTAATGTGTTTGTACAAAATAATTAGTAAGCTCATTTCTAATCATTTACGGGTGGTGCTCGTTGATCTGATTGATCCTAGACAAGTTGCTTTCTTGATAGGTAGACTTATCATAGATAACATTCTTATAGAAAATGAGCTTATTTTTCTTTGTAATAGGAATATTGTTAAAGCTAAGACATGTTTGTAGCTTTATTGGAGTAGTACGTATGATAGAATATATTGGGCCTTTATTTTAGTAGTATGTATGATAGAATATCTTGGGCCGTTATTTCATGGGTTAGACTTTGCATTTGCACTACTTCTTTCTCAATGTCAAGAAATAGTTCTCTAAAGGGTTTTTTAGAGGAAAAAGAGGATTAAGGCAATGTGACCCTCTATCTTCGTATTTGTTCTTGCTGGTTATCGATTATCTCAGTAGACAGATTGATTATGCTATGGTGCAAGAGATGATACCTGGGGCTTTTCCTACGGGATGCGACTATGGGGTTTCATTTTCTTTTTATGCAGATGACGCCGTTATTTTTTGTGAAGCACCTATTACCTCTACCGCTACTATGAAAGGGATTCTTTCCAACTTTTAACTTACTACTGGTCAAAAGTTGAATACTACAAAAAACAAATTGTTTTTCTTTGGTATTACATAGGTTGTTCGATCCTTGATTTTGAAGGAATTGGACTTCGAAGAAGTTTCCTTACTAGTAAGATATTTGAGTTTGCCTCTATTCCATGGGCATCCAAAGCACAATTATTGTTATAGTCTGGTTGACAAGGTTATTGGTAAGATTGGTACATGGCAAGCTCTTTGTCTATCTTATGCAGGTCATTTATAGTTGTTGAAATCAGTACTCAGTGCATCACCTATTTTTTAGATCTTATCTTTTACTCTTCTAAAATGTACTTGCAATATGATTAAAAGGTTGCAGAGGAGCTTTCTAGGAGCAGGTGTAGCAGAAAAGAAAGGTGTTCACCTTGTTAAATGGAAGACAGTCTGCCTAATTCAAGAAGAAGCGGGCTAGGGATACACAAGATTGTTGATTTTAACACTACATGAATGATGAAGTTGGTATGGAGAATCTTAGCAGACCCATTGTCTTTATTAGCTCGATTTTTCAAGCACAGATATTTCAAGAATACTTTTATATGGGCAGTCAAAGCAAAACAGTATTGTTCTTATGCTTAGAAGAATATTTTAGTGGGTTCATCTCATCTGAAGGATATTGTTCAATAGATTATTGGGGATGACCAGCTCATTAATTTTTGGGCGGATCTCTAGTCATCAGGGCAGTCCATATGAGACTCCTATGGTGTCAGTGTAAATGAGGATTTTGGGGATTTTGTTGAACATAAGGTTTCTGACTACATAGGCATTTCCCCTTAGTCTTGGATTCTTCCTTTACCCAGATCGACTTCTCTTAGCAGTATATGGAGGGAGGTTGAAAGTTACATTATACCCTTACAGCCCCTTACAACCTAAAAATGATTTCTTAGTATGGATTCACTCTGTTAGGGGTCTTTTTTCAATTAGAGAGGCTTGGGATTTTATTTGAGACAAAAGATCTTCACAACCTATTTTCCGAGCTCTTTGATCTTCTAACTATCATCCTAGAGCCAAATAGTTTTCTTGAATGGCCTTACAAAATCTCTTACCCATTGCATTTCTATTGCAGCAATGTGGTATTATTCTGGACTCTGTATACTTGTTTTGTAGGAACCATGGTGATAAACTTTGTCATCTATTTTTTCAGTGTGTGTTCTCACAGGGTGTATGGAGGTTGATAGTGTGGTGATGTGGTAA
Source organism: Amborella trichopoda (assembly GCF_000471905.2). The sequence continues at coordinate 1,352,721 of NW_006494943.1, forward strand.
GAGTTTCACTCCTGATATTTCTGTTCTTGTTATGTTGAGAAGTTGGTTAGTCTTCTGATTTAAATTAGATGGCCTTCTTGATATTTGGACTTCTATTTTTTTTACAACAATTTAGTTTTTATGGGAAGAGCGAAATAAGAGAATCTTTCAATCAAGGTCCACAAGAAGGGAACAAATTAGTAAGATGATTTCTTCTTATATTAAGGAGATGACAGATGCGAAAAAGTGTGTTTTTCATTTGTTACAGAGAGCAATCATTGATAATTTACTGATCCCATGGCATCAGCAGGAACCCATATCCATTATTATAGTGGCTTGGTCTTTCCTTGAGCCCCAGCATTTCGAGTTGAATATTGATGAAGCTTCTTTGTAGAACCCAGGTTTAGCAGGTGGTGGCGATCTTATAAGAGATAGTGATGATACTTTTGTAAATGCCTTTACTAAATCATTTGACATTGCCTCTAATAGTTACGCATAATTTCTTGTTCTTGAAGAAGGACTTCATCTGTCTATTCAGTTGGATTGTTTTCCTCTCCAAGTGGAAAGCGATTTCTCTTTACCTGTGAATGTCATTCAAAATCGTTGTTGTACCCCATGGAGGTTACATATGGTTGCAACTAATTGTTGGAACAAACTTTCCACTCGTACATAGTTGATTTTCCATATTTTTGGTGAGGCCAATATGGTAGCCGATTTACTGTATTATTGGCAAAAAAAATTAAAAAATAAAGGCCATAATCATAGGATATATAATGGTAAAACAAAAGGCAAAAAAAAAGAAAAAGAAAAAACTCATAGTCATAAGTGGCAATGGATCTGATCAAACCCCGGACCCGAAGAGTAGACCTAGAACCAGATGGATCCAGGTATGGTCCTAATTTTGGACCTGAATACTATTCAGGACCCGGACTCATACCCAAATACGGGTCTAACGCGACCCATCGCCACCCTTATAAAAATGGTTAGGTAAGCGAGAGAATAAAAAAATTTGTAACAATATTGCTGGAAATATGGCCTATTAAATTCCAATAGTCTCCCATTCAGTGGGAGCAATTGAGAGATTGAAATCTTGACGTCTTACGAAATGGAGAGTAGATTCTTTTACCCCGATTACGCATGAGGCATTGAGAGTTCACGTGTTGAGAAAGCAATTTCTCAAAGAAGTGTGAGGGTCACCTCCTAGTCAGGATTTTATAGGTTAGCATCATGTTTAGCTGTAATCGGCCAGAGCTTGGAGAATCCAAATGAGAAAAATAGAACCCCAGTACTTATTGAGTATTCATCCTGAATGGAATGGTCAAGACTTATGGGATATAAATCTGTATCCTAACACAAGACCATTGCATGGCATGTGCATTTTCATTTCGTACGAGACGCTACTCTTCCAAATGCATTATCCGAGTTTTGGAAGAGCTAGTCCACATGTGCTTTGAAAGGACCCCTGTAATTGAGTTGGATCATGTCCCACAGGGGTACACCTGTAACCCATTGAGAGCCGAATGATCAAAAGTTCTTGCTCAACTGCTTTTATATGACCAATTACGTATACCTGCTTTAGACTGTAGATCGTAGGTCTATTGGGTCCATCTGAGATTCGACGAAACATCATTCGGGACTAACCCAATGGAGTACTCTGATACCTATAGTTATTAGCCTGAGATCTCATTATACATTTTGTCCTATTTTATAATGATGAGAAAAACCTAATAATTACTCAAAAATATTTTAAATATTTATTGTGAATTTTAGAAATTTTTTCAAAATTTTATTTGATAAAAAAAATGAGGATTTTCATATTGTTTTGCTCAAATTCTACTTTAGTCCTGACCTGGTAGTGCCATGTGGCGTCCGAGTGGCCATAGGGCTACTACATAGCACTCCACACCTCACTCTAGGATCATCACCCAGATGGGCACTGATCCCTAGGTGGGGGACTAAATTGGCATTTGGTTGCTTGTTTTATAAGGGGTTGCGTTATGGTGTCTTATTCTATATTGTTATATTTTATTATATAATGTTATAAATTAAGGCACCATTTTTATCACACGTCTTAATTAACACATACATGGGTCATGCATGGCATGTGTGAAGTTTAATTAATTTATTTATTTGATATTAAAGAGAAAATGTATTTTCAAATTTGAGTGGAAACATAGTTTCACACACATGTGTGAAGGGGACATTATCTTTAAATTGATTGGTTTGAAATTCTAGATCTACAAAGTGATTGGCTGTGATAAAGCAGAATATCTATACATGTGTGAGCTTTGTCAATTTCTTCTTTGCCCTTTAGCCTTTGTGGTTATCTACTCTAATACATTATTAAAAAAAACTAAGGGTATTTTTGTAAGGTCATATTTGATACAATTGGAAGAAAAACATGGGCCAAGGGCAAAATGTTAAAGTGGCATAACTTAAGGTTAGGGTGAGTGATAATAATGTTAAATCTCGTCCCTTCATCCTAGTGGTTGGATGGAGATGTGTGGCTAGGTACATTAGCCTCTCATGTGCCTTTGGATTAGTGCATCAATGATGTTAATTGAATCCAAAGTTACACCCATGATATAAAAGCACATTATGAGATCTCAAACCGTAACTATCTCAACTCTTGAACCATTTTTGAAAATTGTTGCTCCCCTCCTTCTTTTAAGGTTTTGTGAGAGAAAATTGAAGAGAGAGACAACTTTTAGAGTTCTATTAATGATGATCTTGATGATGGTCCTTCTTTGTTATGCTTAAGTCCATAGTGTGCATTTATCTAGGTAAACTCTATTGAATTTTCTTTTCTCATAAGGTCATATCCTTGGCATCTATAGTTGCTGGAGTTTTGAATTTAGAAAGTTTTCATTGATCTTAGAATCCCCATTTGATCATCTTTGTCATCATGCTTATTCATAGCCTATATGCATGAGAATCCATGATCATGCATAATATCTATTAATTACTTTGCTTCAAACCCATCAAATAATTTAGTATCAGAGTGCCACTTTATTTTCAGAACTTTTTCATCATGTTTTTACCTATGGGGGTTCATAATCTTTCCATACAAGACTGTTTTGGTGGTGCGAGGGACCACCATGTGTAGTTTGGCCATAACTCTCTTGTTCTTTATCCGATTCGATCCAAACCTTTTTCATTCTATTTTGGATGGTAATGTCAGTGTGTTGAGATCTTAAGAAGTAATTTTAAGGTGTATAACTTATTTTCATTTGGATTTGACACTCTTGTGAGATTGAACCACTTTTATACATTCCGAAGGGACAAAATTAAGTTCTTATAGGGCCTGATTGCGTAGCCCCGACACAAGGGATTCGAAACCTGGCTTCCCTTTTATAATTTGGCATTCTAATTCCCTGTTTAGTTGATTTTATTATTTAAAATTTTTTTTACGTTAGTTGCATGATGTATTTAAGCTTTGGGACATAGTTTATGTAATTTGTGCTATTCTTGCTTTATATGTAATTGCCTCATAAGGGGTTGGTATTTGAGTTTATTTATAGTGGTTATTCAAGGCTAGAAATGGTTGTAATTGTTATGTAAAAATATTGTAACTTATTCACTTAGCTTGGTTTTTAGCAAGTGGCTTGTCGAAGGTGTCCATTTTGCCTTGTTTTTCGGCTTAAAAATTTGTTCTAGTCTTTGTATACACTTTCAATTGGTATCAGAGCTAAGCTCATTTACAGCCTCTTTTAGGGTATTTAGAGTGATTATAGAGTGTCAAATAGGAACCCATGGCAGCCCGTTCAATACTCACCGGATTGCTTAAGGAGGAGAGGTTCAATGGAACCAACTTCTCCGAATGGAGAAGGAAAATTGGTTATATATTTCATGAAGATGGTCTATTGCCATTATTGACTTTTAGACCACCTAATCTGCCCACAATCGATGCTCATCAAGTTGTTAATGATGCATATGAGACATAACATAACAAAAACCAAAGTGCCATGAATATTATTTTTGCAACCATGAGTGATTCTTTTGTTAAAGAGTGAGAATTCCATGTGTCAAAGATATTACGAAGAGCATGAAAAAGAAATACCACACACCAAATGAAGCTCAAAGGATCATTAGAATGAGGAATCTCATGTGTGCAAAATAGATGATCACACCAAAGTGGGTGATCATCTAAGAGAGTTCAAGAGTTACATAAGAGAGAGTGAGAGAGTTGGTCACTCATACGATGAGGTGACACAAAAGACGATGTTTGTGCTTTCAATCTCTCCCTCATGGGAGACCTTTGTGGTCAATTTGATGGCCAAAGATGCACCTACCATAGTGGAGGAGATTGCATTTTTCATGACAAGGGAAGAGCAAAGAAGGATGGCAATGGAAGGATCATCTTCTATGGTCCATATGGTAAAATCTTACCAACTCTCATCTTCTTCTACTCCCTTACTCATTACTCCTATCTCTTCTTCTCTTCCTAACTTTTCTATAGTAAATACATGTAATGTGGGAGTGAGTGGGAGTAATAATGCTAAGAACAATAAAAAAAAGGGAAAAGGCAAATAGAAAGGGAAGGGGAAGCAAAAGGGAAAATCCTACGCCCCTTATCCATTTAGCCCTTACCCTCCTAAAACCCATGCCTACCCACTAAATCATGCTAGCCCCATGCCTTTTCGGCCTAAACCACCACCCACACCCATGATGGTAGGTGAGAGGTCGATTTGGCCTTCAAGCCAAGATTATTCGAAGGTGCAATGCTCTAGATGCAAAAATACGGGCATACCTAAAAGTTTTGTAGGTATCCTCCTCCTTCACAAAACCCTCATTTTGCTTCTAAGCCCAATATCGGTAAGCCTCAAGCTAATACCGGTGGAGGACCAAGGAAAGAGAGTTTGCATGGTCCATGAGACTTTTATTGCCAATGAGGAGGCGGATGTGTGGGTTATTGACTCGGGGGCTATTATCCATGTGACAAATTCTATAAAGGGCTTTAGAAGGTTTTATGATGCCAAACCCGGTACCCATAATCTTTATATGGGTGGAAATCAAATGGAAAGGGTATTAGGAAAATGGGACTATGTGTCACATAAATTGACACTCTAGCAGAAGCTACTATAACCGTATATGGAGGATGCCTGAAATTGAACTTGAGAAAAAATGGAATCTCAACCGCTTAAGCCTTCTTAGGACCCAAAAATTAGAATAAAAAGAAAATTAGTTTGGTGAGACTCTCATGCTTAAGGACATCTTCTATGCACCCGGAATGAGGAAGAATCTCATCTCGATTTTCAAGATGAGTAAAGCCGGGTTTGTGCTTTTTTTCTAGGAGGAAAAGGTCTATGTGTATGATGACTCTATTAATGGAGACCTTGTTTTTGTAGCCCACTTGGTTTAAGGGCTTTATGAAATCAAAATGAAAAGGGAGTTTGTTTACTTGGGTGATGATTTACAAAATTTTACTTTATGGCATTTAAGGTTAGGTCATATTAATCCATCGAGAATGCATATTATAATGAAAGAATGATTACTTGATAAAATGAATATCGATTATCAAAATAGATGCGAGGCTTACCTTAAAGGAAAGATGGCAAAGAAGTCCCACCAAAAGGTCGAAAGGGTCTCTAGTCTTTTAGAACTAATCCACTCGGATGTGTGTGGACCTATGAGTGTGCCTACCTCTCGGCACATGAGGCACTTCATAACATTCATTAATGACCATTCCTGTTTTGGTCACATCTATCTCTTGAGAAACAAAAGTGAGGCCATAACCAAATTCCAAAAATATAAAGTGAAAGTTGAAAACCAACTAGGTCGAACCATCAAAAAGCTTATATCAGATAGGGGTGGGGAATATACCTCCCAAGCCTTCCAAGATCTTTGTGTCCAATATGGGATTGTCCACCAAATCACTATGCCTTACTCACCCGAACAAAATGGGGTTACTGAGAGAAGGAATAGGACCCTAGTTGAGATGGTGCGAAGTATGATGAGTACCGCTAATCTTGAATTAGAGTTTTGGGAGGAGGCGATTCTAACCGCCACATATGTTCTTAATCGGACTCCCACCAAAACAATTCAATCAACTCCTTACCAACTCTTCATAGGCCGACCTCCCTCAATAAAGCACCTCAAGGTTTGGGGATGATCAACCCATATTCTCATACCATTACAAAAATAGGTCCAAACTTGATCCTAAAATCATAAAATGTGTTTTCATAGGATACTCAAGTCATGGGAAAGGTTTTAAGTTTTATAACCTCTTGAATCGTAATGTGATTGAAAGCCTTGATGCCTATTTCCTCGAAGATGAATTCCTTGAGAGAAAATCAACCCAAAAGAGAGTAGACTTCCATGAGCTTCAGCCTAACAAAGAAATTGAAACCATCCCACTTAGGCGAAATGAGAGAATAAAGAGACCACCTACCTTTTTCACTTACCTTGGGGAGGACTATGAGAGGATTAGTGAAGAGCCCGATGATGAACCTTATTCTTACCTACATGCTATGTCTTGTCCGGATAATAAGTTATGAAAGGAAGCCATGCAAGATGAGATAAATTCAATCATAAATAACTATGTATGGGAGTTAGTCCGCTAACCTTAGATCCATTGGACGTAAGTGGATATTCAAAAAGAAGCTTAACTCCGAAGGGCGTATTGAAAAATACATGGCAAGACTTGTAGGAAAAGGTTTTACTCAAAAGAAAGGGTATTTAGATTACTTTGACACCACTTATTACCAAAATGCCGTCCATTAGGATAATCATACCCATAACAGCCTACCTTGACCTAGAATTGCATCAAATGGATGTGAAAACCGCCTTCTTAAATGGTGATCTAGAAGAGGATATATACATGAACCATCCTGAGGGTTTTGTTGTGAAAGAAAAGAAAAAGTTAGTGTACAAACTTAACAAATCACTTTATGGTCTCAAACAAGCTTCAGGAAGATGGTTTCTCAAGTTCCACCAAACCCTGATTAGATATGGATTCAAACCAAAAGAGGATGACCATTGTGTATACCATAAGACCAATGGGACTGACATTACTTTTATGAATTTATATGTGGATGACGTTCTAATAGTTAGTAGCACCCTAGACCATATAAGGGATACAAAGGCAATGCTATCAAGCAATTTTGATAGAAAGATATGGGAGAGGCTTCATATGAGTTAGGGATTCATATTATAAGAGATAGAGCAGCCCGCACTATTCAATTATCTCAATCTATATATTGCAAGAAAGTTTTTGAGAGATTTGGTATGAGTGAATCCAAGCTTATAGATGCACTTGTGGAAAGGAAAGGAAAATTAAATATCAATATGAAACCAAACAATGATAGTGAGAGAAATGAGATGGAAATGATCCCGTATCGGAGTGCCATAGGATCAGTAATGTATTTAACCATGGGAATTAGACCCGATCTAGCTTTTGCTCAAAGCTTGATTGGTCGATTCCAAAGTGATCCTGGATTAGAACATTGAAAAGCCATCATGAGGTATTTGAAAGGAACATTTGATTATGGATTAACCTATGGCAATGTGAGTGACCTTAAAGTTTTGGGATACACAGACCCCGACTATCAAGGAGACCCGGATGACTCGAGATCCACTTCGGATTATCTATTTCTTTATGGGGGTGGTGTCATTTCTTGGCTCACCAAGAAGAGAGACATTGTAGCCCTATCTACCATGGAAGCTGAGTATATGGCTTTAAGTTCCACAACTTTAGAAGCCATTTGGATTAAGAAGTTCTTGAATCATCTTAATTCAACCCTCTAAAATATGGAACTATTAGCATCATGTGTGACAATCAAGCTGCAATAGCAGTGACAGTTGAACCAAAGTGCCACAGCAAGTCAAGGCACATTAAAGCTCAATATCATAGAGTAAGAGAAGAGATAACAGCTGGTGAAGTAGAAGTTGTTTACATTCCATCTGAGGCTATGCATACAGATCCATTAACCAAAGGCTTGGGGGCAAATGATTTTATGAGGCATGTGGATGAGATGGGTTTAAGGAGGTTGACATAGTTGTTATTACTTTGTCTATTTCTTATGAATGATTAATCCATGGATAAGTTTGCATGCTTTGATTTATTGTGAACACGAATTCAGACCTCAAAAGGCCAAGTGGAAGAATGTTGGAAATATGGCCTATCAAGGCTTAAATTCGGGTAGTCTCTCATTCAGTGGGAGTGATTGAGAGATTGAAATCTTGGCGTCTTGCGAAATGGAGCTCAGATTCTTTTACCTCGAGTATGTATGGGGCATCGAGAGTTTACGTGTTGAGAAAGCAATTTCTCAAAGAGGTGTGAGGGTCACCTCCTAGTCAAGATTTTATAGGTTAGCCTCATGTTTAGCTGCAATCGGCCAGGGCTTGAAGAATCCAAATGAGAAAAATAGAGCCCGAGTACTTATTGAGTATTCGTCATGTATGGAATGATTAGGACTTATATGACATAAGTCTGTATCCTAACACATGACTATTGCATGACATGTACATTTTCATTTCGTACGGGAAGCCACTCTTCCAAATGCATTATCCTAGTTTTGGAAGAGCCAGTGCACATGTGCTTTGAGAGGACCTTTGTAATTGAGTTGGATCATGTCCCACATGGGTACATATGTAATCTATTGAGAGCCGAATGATCAGACGTTCTTGCTCAACTGCTTTTATATGACTAATTATGTGTCTCTGCTTTAGACTATGGAACGTAGGTCTATTGGGTCGATCTGAGACTTGACGGAACATCATTCGGGACTAACCCAATGGAGTACTCCGATACCTATAGTTATTAGCCTGAGATCTCATTATACATTTTATCCTATTTTATAATGATGAGAAAAACCTAATAAATATTCAAAAATATTTTAAATATTTATTGTGAATTTTAGAGATTTTTTCAAAATTTTATTTGATAAAAAAAATGAGGGTTTTCATATTGTTTGGCTCAAATTCCACTTTAGTCCTGACTTAGTAGTGCCATATGGCGTGCGAGTGGCCATAGGGCTACTACATAGCACTCCGCACCTCACTCTAGGATCATCACCCAGATGGGCACTGATCCTTACGTGGGGGACTAAATTGGTATTTGGTTGCTTGTTTTATAAGGGGTTGTGTTATAGTGTCTTGTTCTATATTGTTATATTTTATTATATAATGTTATAAATTAAGGCCCCATTTTTATCACACGTCTTAATTAACACATACATGGGTCATGCATGGTATGTGTGAAGTTTAATTAATTTATTTATTTGATATTAAAGAGAAAATGTATTTTCAAATTTGAGTGGAAAAATAGTTTCACACACATGTATGAAGGGGACATTATTTTTAAATTGATTGGTTTGAAATTCTTGATCTACAAAGTGATTGACTTTGATAGAGTAGAACAACTACACGTATATGAGCTGTGTCAATTACTTATTTGCCTTTTAGCCATTGTGGTTATCTACTCTAATACATTATTAGAAAAAACTAAGGGTATTTTTGTAAGGCCATATTTGATACAATTGGAAGAAAAACATGGGCCAAGGAAAAAATGGTAAAGTGGCATAACTTAGGGTTACGGTGAGTGATAATTGTGTGAAATCTCATCCTTTCATCCTAGTAGTTCGATGGGGATGTGTGGCTAGGTACATTAGCCTCTCATGTGCCTTTGGATTAGTGCATCAAGGATGTTAATTGAATCCAAAGTTACACCCATGTTATAAAAGCACATCATGAGATCTCAAACCCTAACTATCTCAACTCTTGAACCACTTTGGAAAATTGTTACTCCCCTCCTTCTTCTAAGGTTCTGTGAGAGAAAATTGAAGAGAGAGACAACTTTTAGAGTTTTATTAATGGTGATCTTGATGGTGGTTCTCCTTTCTTATGCTTAAGTCCATAGTGTGCATGTATCAAGGTAAACTTCATTGAATTTTCTTTTCTCATAAGATCACATCCTTTGCATCTATAGTTGCTGGAATTTTTAATTTAGAAAAGTTTTATTGATCTTAGAATCCTCATTTGATCATCTTTTTCATCATGCTTATTCATAGTGTGGTCCTTCATGAGTTATAGTCTACATGCATGAGAATCCATGATCATGCATAATATCCATTAATTACTTTGCTTCAAACCCATCAAATAATTTACTATCAGAGTGTCACTCCATTTTCAGAACTTTTTCATTACGTTTTTACTTGTGGGGGTTCATAATCTTTCCATACAAGACTGTTTTGGTGGTCCGAGGGACCACTGTGTATATAGCCTACATGCATGAGAATCCATGATCATGCATAGTATCTATTAATTACTTTACTTCAAACCCATCAAATAGTTTAGTATCAGAGTTTCACTCCATTTTCAGAACTTTTTCATCACGTTTTTACCTGTGGGGATTCATAATTTTTCCATACAAGACTGTTTTGGTGGTCCGAGGGACCACTGTGTGTAGTTTGGCCATAACTCTCTTGTTCTTTATCCGATTCGATTCAAACCTTTTTCATTCTGTTTTGGATGATAATGCCAGTGTGTTGAGATCTTAAGAAGTAATTTTAAGGTGTGTAACTTATTCTCATTTGGATTAGACACTCTTGTGAGATTGAACCCCTTTTATACAATCCGAAGGGACAAAATTAAGTCCTTATAGAGCCCGATTGCATGGCCCCGATACAAGGGGTTCAAAACATGGCTTCCCTGTTTTAATTTGGCATTCTAATTCTCTGTTTAGTTGATTTTATTATTTAGAATTTTGTTTATATTATTTGCATGATATATTTAAGCTTTGAGACATAGTTTATGTAATTTGTGCTATGAAAGTGTAATTTATAAGTTAGTCTTACTTTGTATGTAATTGCCGTATAAGGGGTTGGTATTTGAGTTTATTTACAGTGGTTATACAAGGCTAGAAATGGTTGTAATTGTTATGTAAAAGGATTGTAACTTATTTACTTAGCTTGATTTTTAACAAGTGGCTTGTTGAAGGTGTCCATTTTGCCTTTTTTTTTTGACTTAAAAATTTGCTCTAGTCTTTGTATCCACTTTCAAATATGAATAACTAGAAAACTTTCCCTTGTTCAATATTACATCCCTAGGCCATCGCGACTGAGGGTAGGCTGGGCTGGTTTAGAGTCAGGGTTATAATAGGCGGAGCACGACCCGGCCCTTCACTTTTTTCCATTATGTATTCCTTTTCTTCTTTTTTTTAATTCGTTTTAGCCGTGCCCAACCTGGCCGGGCTAGGGCTAGGGCCAGGGCATCTTTGACCAGATTAGCACATGGCTTGGGGACTCAGGGGGGGGCCTGGGCTGTGCCAGCAGGCTAAGAGTGATTCAATTTCTTTGTTCTATTGTCATTAATTACTGATCGCAGGTTAATTAATACCAAGGTTAATGTTTGCAGTGAAGAACCTTCAGGATGCTTATGTTATTTAATTATTGTAAAACATTGATTAAAGTAGGTGTTATTTGACAAAACGACGATTAGGGAAACCCGACAATTTGAATATGATCGCAAGAGGACTTAGGAAATCTTACTAAGGCCCAAATTTGTCATTTATGAAATGTCCAAGTCCTGACACAACAATTTTCTTTTTCCATAGACAAGAGAGTAACAAATCACCCAACAAGCTTTAAAATTTACTAAAAAACCCTTACAGCCCTAAAAAAGGCGCATGCAATGAGAGACCTATTTCTGATATTTGGTTACCTATCAAAAGTATATATATAGCTGCATGGGTTAGGCTTAATAATTTTATAATGGTGAAACTTGTAAGATCACATTCACGGTATCTGATTCAATGGATGGCAATACATTTGTTTGTCGACTGGCATGAGGATTCACCATATCTGACTTCAATGGATGGCGACACATTTGTTTATCGACTGGCATGAGGCATCTTCAAAAACTCGTACATAACTCAGGAGGAAGTATTCATAGAGAGAGAGAGTGAGAGCTTGTTAGAACTTAGAGAGAGAGAGAGAGAGAGAGAGAG
>NW_006494943.1:1365456-1418124 GCF_000471905.2 Amborella trichopoda
CTCTCTCTCTCTCTCTCTCTCTCTCTCTCTCTCTCTCTCTCTCTCTCTCTCTCATATGTGATCTAGGATGAAGTTTCACTGTGTTGGTAAATATGATTTGAACTTTGATTCATAGGACATAAAACCTTGCTTGATTTCAACTGCAATTGTCTAGATTTTGTAACCTGGTATAACACTTAAGTCTCAGACTGGGATTTTAGAGGCCCTCACCAAATACTCTGTAGATGAAATAAATGATACCACACTTCAACCAATACCCCTTGCAAATCCTTAGAGTTGCGCCAAAGATTATTTCTTGAGCTTTTGAACTGTGATGCATTGCGAAAGAAAACAAATATTGGTGGAGTAATGATCGAAGAGTTCCTCACCCTTATGGTCTCACCCTTCGCCATTAAGTTAGTGAATAGGCCATGTTAATCCACTGTGTTATTGCATGCAGTGTGCCATGACTCACTCGGACTCAGGCGAGGCCGAGTTTTCTCGAGTTTGGTGTACAACTCAGGTATATAAAAAACAAATTTCAAAAAATTTTAATTTTTTTTAAGATGTTGGATTGTTTTATAATATTTTTGTATATGATTTGGATGTATTTTGGAATGACTGGACTGGTTTTTTGCCATAATCAATATTTTTATATTTTTATATTTTTCTCTTTTTCTGGAATTTTTTAAAGTCCCAAACTGTAAATCGGTTTTCTTCTAAATCCATTTTTTTTCTCTTGTTTTAACTTTTCAAAGTTGTTTTAGGTTTCAATTTACTTTTACTACAAGTTTTTTAATTTTTCGAATTTATTTATTTATTTTAAGGTTCAAAAGGGCCTGTACTGGACTGCACTGATTCCTGAGGACTCCACTGAGTAACTTGCCTCATCCGGGTGGCAATTTCCCTGGCCGAGGAGAGTCCCAGCACACTGATTGTATGCTTTGCCAGTGGGCCACACATAGTTGAAGAAATAGGTGGAATTGAGAATTCAATTTGGTTTTCTTATTTTTCTTCTCATTAAATTTCCCCTATATCCTTAGTAAAACAACTTGTTTAAGACTTGTTAGAAATCAGATATCCCAAATCTAGGCAAATGTCTACAATAGTGAAACTTGCAGACTCTGTTTCACACTTTAAAATGAAAAGTAGCTGTTATTCTATATGTTCTAACAGAGGCATTTCTCTTTATCCTGGATGGTTATTGCAGAATGTGGGAATTCTCTGTTGGCTTATACATGATCAATGTTTGGCCTGATTCCTTACTCCTTGCTGCTATCTATGGTGTTGTTGAAACTGCTTCCATTGCTTTGCTTGGTTCAAATGTTGGTGATTGGGTCAATAGAATGACATATAAGCAGGTCAGTGTCTCTTTCTTTGGTATAGCTTCAGTGTAGCAATATTAGTTCAGATGACCCTGTCTTAGCCAGCTAGAGAGTGATCGTTCTATGTCTTAGATTGTCATCGTATTTTTTTGGTGATTGGTTTGATAGAATGACATGTAGGCCGGTCGGTTTCTCGCTTTTTGATCCAGTCTTAGATAGCTAGTGACTGATTTTTTTTTTTGATCTTAGTTTACCTTTACAGAGAAATAAACTAACAATTGGGCATCTGGCACAGGTTCTTCAAGGTTGGTTGCTTACTCAAAACTTCTCTTTCATGTTAGCTGGAGGCACAGTGTTTGCAGTACTATCCTGTAATGGTTTGAAGTCCACAAATTTTCCGATATTTATGGTTCTTGTTTCTCTCATAAACATTGCTGGGGCCGTTGGTGCTCTTTCAACCCTTGCTGGTACGATCTTGGTACAGAGAGAGTGGTAAGTAATGGATTGGGTTAATCTAGAGAGGACAATTCTTGTATAGTATGGCTACTTTTTTGTTAGAGTAGCTTATGTGGTTTTTGCCAATTCTTTATATAAATGCAAAACATAAACCATAACAGGCTTGTGGGCTTTGTTGGTGACTACATGCCCAAGAGAAATTAGAAAGCGAATCAAGAATTCAATTTGGAACTTAGTAGAGAGGTGATCATGTGTAATATGGGGTTATCTTCTAGCAAAATGTGACTTAAGATAAATATATGGTATGTACCATGTTCAGAATCCATCTTAACTCTTTCTTGTACCAGATCGGACCTGGTCTGAGTGAGCGATGTTATGGTGATATGCATAAGATGGACTAAATTTCTACCATTCTTTCCCTGAGTGACTTTATGAAAATATTTGAGTATTTTCTTTGTTCTTGGCTTGCACTATTTTGCATCTTGCATGATTGTTTCATTTTTGAAAATTTTATTTACTTATCTATTGATCGATAAAATAATGTTGCCTATATTGAACAGTGTAATCCTCACAATTAAGATTTAGACATGGTGTTTTGTTCTCATCGTATTTTGTCTAATCTTTTTCTTGTTGCATTATATGGAACTTGTTATGAGGTTGGATTTGCTTATTGAGCATGAAAATATAAATTTGAAAGGTGGCTTGAAACAATGCAATGGGTGGAATGTCTTCCTTAAACATTATCTATAATACTTTCTCTTTTTATTTATTTGGCTTGAAGTTGTCTTAGTATGTATCATATATGGGTGTGTTCCCTTTGTGGTTGTCTAATAATGATTCTGGGTGACGTCTTCACTGCAGGATAGTTGTAATTTCAGGCAGCCAATCTTCTGAAATTCTGACCCAAATGAACTCGGTTATTCGACGTATTGACTTAACCTGCAAGTTGTTGGCTCCTGTTGTTACTGGATTTCTTATAAGCTTTATATCCCTAAAAGCATCAGCAATAGCTTTTGCCTTGTGGACTATTTTATCTGTTTGGTTAGAATATTGGCTTCTGTCCTCTGTATACCATGGAACTCCAGCTTTGATGAAGAAAAGTAGGCCAGAGAAGACTGCAAAAACCAATTCAGATGATTCTTTGAGTTGTTCATTAGATTTAGAGGAGAGAGGGGATTCTTCTTCTTTGGAACAACGAGTTCATTTAACGGGACAAAATGAGGTTCACACCTCAAAAAGGGGAATCATGACAAGGCTCTTGAAGCTTCCTACAATTGCTGGATGGCTTGTATATACTAGGCAGGATGTGTTGATACCTGGAGTAGCTTTATCCTTGCTCTATTTTACCGTCCTCAGGTAATCACTGTTCTACTTGTCTCTGAAACTTTGGTTTCCTTACGATTTGAATCTACTTTGTGATTTGTAATACTGCATATGATTGTTGTGATTAAATTTGATGTGATTATGAGAAATGGCCCACCACTTATATCCAACAGTTTTTCCCTTGTTAGTCTCACTCATCTATGTATCAACCCTACACTATGTTTTGAGTGGCACAAAAATTTTGATGTATCAACAGAGATAATTTTCATAGTCAGTTACTTGAAAAAGGTAAGGCAACAACCTAATAAATTTGGTGGCATGCTAGATTTTCCCAAAGATAACTGTTTGTATGGCCATTTCTTGCATCAACTACTGAGTCATACACATGTTGACAGTGTCCATAATTTCGTGTATGATTCATATGTCCATTCTTGGGAATATCTATCATGCTAACAAACATTATTACCAGATGTTGATCTTTTGTCAAGAACTCCTTAAATGTCTTGTTGGCATGAGTTTCTGTTCTTAAGAAATGTGGAAGTTGGAGCTTAAAATATTCAGAGATGCTTCTTGAATCATGAAATCCAACAAATTTCTAACTTCTAAATACTGGATGCTTCGGCAGAGTAGTTCAAAACTTGATGTAAATTGGGCTCTGGTTTCAAGAATTGGTTTATGAATTGTGCTTAGATTTTGCCTATGGTAGGAGAAATGGAACCAACTTTGGTTCCAAATTTTTAGAACATAACCAACATCGACTCCTTTGGCTGTTGAGGTATTTGCAATGGGGACTTTTAGGTTTTTGAGCCTGGTTTTGGGTTGTTGGGGGAGATTACTCGAGTTTGGATAGGTTTAGAAGGAAAGATGGTAAAATAGGAGAATGGGTTTGCTTGGTTACTACATGGAGGATTTGTAGGATCATCATCATCATCATAGCCTTTTCCCAATTAATTGGGGTCGGCTACATGAATCTTGGTCCACCATTCTGCTCTATTTAAGGCCATACTCTCAGTGAGGCCATAAGTCCCCCTATCTTTGTTTTTTTACTACATGGAGGATTTGTTGGATATGACTATGAAAACATTATAGCTTTTTTCTTTAAATTAGAAAGATAATAATGATGTCGTAGTCCAGGTTAAGGGTAAAGAGTTTGGAGGTTATTGGTATAGGTTTTCTTTTGCAGTTGAGGGATTTTAACTGGTGAGGTGGGGGCTTTGTTGCTGGTTTTGGGTTGGTGATGGATATTGTTTTGAAGGAAAGATGGTCAAACATGATCCTTCGTAACTACATGAAGGTTTTGATAGGATGTGAATGAGATCTCTTTAAGTAGAAAAAAAGGAATGGTTATACTCTTTTTTTTCCTGATATGTAAATATAAAATTTAGGGCTAATAAGATGTTGCTGACCATGTCATAGGTCGAGGGAGCTTGGAGGTTATTGATGTAGAATAGTAGAAGGTAACTTGTGAGTATGTGGAGAAATAGACCTCTCTCATTGATAATAGTTCAAATCCTAAAGACAATTGATTTTACGTAATGCAGTAGGGCCTTACATATTTACTGAATATTCATTACACATTCGATGGCATAAGTTGGGCCTTGGCCCTGGTTACCAGAGGATGCCACCTCCCAAAGGCAATTCTATAAGAATATCAAGAATGGTCTTTTCTAGTTTATGTGGCAGCAATCTAATAATGTGATGTGGTCTTTTCTTTTTTTAGTGATTGTGAACTATGATGACTGATAAATAAGAGTATAGAAACAAGAGACTATGCCCAGTCTTAACATCGACCTCTTCTTTTATTAACATATCATACAAAATATTTTTCTTATTTTCTTCGCATAAGTATTGCATTATTTTTCTTTCTGTAGTTCTTTATACGGGAAATTTTGATAACTAGATGAGAATCTAATAATTATCCTTTCGCCCTTTACAGCTTTGGGACATTAATGACAGCAACTTTGGAGTGGGAAGGGATCCCAGCATATGTAATTGGAATTGCACGAGGAATAAGTGCTATGATTGGTATATCAGCGACACTATTGTATCCAATATTACACTCACACCTTTCATCTCTTCGTACAGGACTTTGGTCCATATGGGCTCAGGTATTGCTTAGTTATAGAGAAAGATGAAGAATTAATTTATGATTTCATGAATTTCTGGTATTCTTGATACATATGTCTATGGTGGAGCACCTCACAATTTGATTAGATGGTTTACTGTAGTTTTTCTTTTGGTTAGACATCATGATAGATCTGATAGTGTTATTCGGTCTAGACTGAAAAAGCCATATGAAATTGTATGTTGGGATGCATAAATAAATTGTATGTTGCCATGGAAAGTGGATGGATGAGTGGAAACATGGTTTCTCCAAAGTACTTGCATAATATTATCATAAATAATTCATAAATAATTTAAGGCATACTTGTATATTTGTATGCAATGATATCCTCATCTTCAACTTAGCAGGAGTAAAAAAGAAAGACATTCTCATACCTATGAGGATATCTTTATCCTTATGTCTTTATGGGTATTTTGATTATTCTGGCCTTGTGTACACAGGCATAAATGTAATCTTCCTGATTAAGTTAATGAAATCCAGTTGCCCAAATTTCATATCATGTTAATATATTGGTGATAAGTCATTAGTGTACTCGTAATAAATTGGAAGTCGGCATCTTTGGGGATTCATAAATTAATAGAAACTATGTTCAATGAAAATGTGGTTTAAGCCTGGGAAAAGATAGATGATATTATATGTAGATACAGCTCTAGCACTAGGTGCTGTCCGATGCTATCATGGTATTTTGTTTTGATATCTACTTGTTTTTGAGCAGTGGTCCCTTTTATTGGTATCCATTGCTTCACTTTGGGTTCAAAATACATATTTGTCAGCATGGATGCTAATGGGAGGAGTTGCCTCATCACGTCTCGGATTATGGATGTTTGATTTGTCCGTAATACAACAAATGCAGGTACATTTCATTTTTAAGAGTGGTAA
Source organism: Amborella trichopoda (assembly GCF_000471905.2). The sequence continues at coordinate 1,371,544 of NW_006494943.1, forward strand.
GCTTTCACAGCTTCTAATTATGACCTGAGTGATTTGTTAGGCTATCTAGTACCTTTTTTTGTGAAATCCTTATGTATTCTTAAAGTCGCAGAACTGAATATTATAAAGTTATATGTAAACATGTTAACTTGGTTCATGAATATTGGCTGTAGAAAGATTAAAATTGAAAGCTACAATCATCATCATCATCTAAGCCTTATCCGAACTATTTGGGGTCATGTTCCACCATTTTGCGCATATGTTCAGGATTCATGACAAGATTTGGCAAAGTTTTACTCTGGGTGGGTGCCCTACCTAACACAACCCTCCTCCTTTACTCGGGCTTGGGACCAGCATGACCAGCTTGGGGACAGCCAAGGCAGAGTTATGTAGAATTCAAAGTTACAATCATGATGTGGAACCTGCCATTCTATATTTTTTGGAGAAGAATTGTGCTCTCAATCAGCTCTCACTTTCTTATTTAATTTCATGATTTATATGTGCACAACATATAGATCTGTTTACACTATTGTCCATCAGCGGTCAGCATTATGACCTAGTTGCTCTAAAATTCAATTATATGTGTTATGATATTTTGTAGGTTGACTCTAATAGTTTACTTTGTTTCCTGCTTGTCCCAATAGAATCTTTTTTAATTGAACTCGTTTTTCTGAAATGAAGATTCCAATTCTGGATTATGTCATTGTTGGCCAAAAATATAACATGAATGAATTTTAATAACCATGATTCAAATGTATCACGATTTTTATTTTGGGTGGAAATTTTTATTTGGGAGGTACAAGACATTTATAATTGCTCTGATGTCTGTCCAGGATTCTGTTCCAGAAGCAGATCGTTGTGTTGTGGGGGGTGTGCAGAATTCACTCCAATCAATGATGGATTTGTTGGGCTATGTAATGGGGTTAATTATTTCAAATCCAAAGGTCATTTTGCAACTTATTTGCTCTATATGTATAGAAAAATTTGGACTAGCAATTGATAAACATTATATGACTGATTTTAATACCATAACTAAACTACGTACATGGGGAAATTGCATTTATTTGCATGTTATTCTTATCGAGCTGGGTAATAATGTAAATTTCTGCCTTGCTTAGTTTCCTCGATAAATAGCAATTTTATTCAACGATATATATAGAAAACATGCTATAATTTGCAGCAATATGCATTTGAATTACGTAGAGTACAAAGCTATAAATCAAGTAGCAGGGATGGAATCCACAATTTGCCCACCTTAAACCCACTCTCTCATCGCACATTGAATAATGGATACCTTCTCTAAGGGTAAAAGGTTTTGTAATGGTTAGATGGACTTGAAACATAAAATTCAAATTGTAAACCCATGAAGTTCTCCTGAAGTACATTCCTCTTCGCTTAGCTGATTTGTAAGGGCAAAGAATGGCAAAAATATGGAAACATTCAGAAAAAAGGCAACAATTTTTTGGAAAAAAATTGGTGTTGATAACTACAAAAACATTGTGAAAAGTTGATGATATTAACACTGATTCATACATATTTCTTCAGTGATTTATGTATTTAACAAAAAAATTTCAAATGCGATTTTTAAAAACTCATCTTTCGGTGTTTGAGGCACCCGTGCACCTGCATTTAGCAGGGGAAAAAGCTCATGGTTGGGATTTGGGGGACCTTGATTTAACTCATCTCCGAAACCTTATCCTAAAACACTTATGTTCCAATATACTGAGTCATAAATAGTTTTTAGAATTTCTATAATGTTAAATAAGGTAATTTTAAAATTTCTGCTGGGGAATTTAAAAATTAACTTAAACTCGACCAGTCTTCCTTCTGAGCTAAGTCTGAAATTTTAATCATTACTGATGCTTGAATGAAACCAATAGTAAGAAGCAAAAAAATTCAATTTTTGCATTTTTTACAGAAAGGAAACACTATTTTAATATGACTATTTCAGTTGATATACGTGCTTTCAGTAGTACATAAGTTCACTTTCTCACGTAGGCATGGAAACTAATCAATATTTTTTCTTTCTTTTTGTTTTTTTGTAGGATTTTGGGGAGTTAGCTATCATGTCATTCTTTTCAGTAACATTGGCTGCTGTGCTTTATAGTGTTCATGTGTACCACGTGCGGAGGCACCTTTTTCACTTCGACAAGTTCTTAAGGAAGTTCCATTGGATGAACACATCACCCTTAAATTAGAGGTCAGTTTCATGTGTTATACAGGTTTTTTCTGCTCATTTTTTCCAATTTTAATGTAGCTATGTAAGTTATTTATTAAGATTAATATGAGCCATCAAACCTTCATTTTATGTTATAAGCCATTTATTTAGGACAAACTATTGTTTGCAGTTTAATATATACCTTTTTATGGATAATTTAGTTTATAACCTTCATAATCGAGTATTTATGGATAGTATGCCCCATGCGTGTCCTCCCTAATATTTCATTTAGGTATGTTACATTTTGATGAATTTGATAGTACACAAGTGTTAAAAGAAGAAACCTCGAGCAGCTGGAACATTTCTGGTTGTAAAATTTCTTGTGCAAAGTGGTCATTTTGGGAAACTATAATGTTTAATTACTGGACTATCCGCCTGATCATGGCATGAAATTCTGCCAAAATTTTGTTGTTTTCCCATGTCCAGTTGCTTGTTAAGCAGGCATACTTTGCTTCAATTGTGGGAAATTTGTTCCTAAATTGACGCAGCGATATCTAGAGAAGAAGGATTCAACCACAACCACCCAAAACAACCTAGGAAAAATCCAATAGAAGCTTTGAAACAAGAGAGAACTATTCTGTGGTTGAGTCCTCAATGGTGCATGTCTTGGTACTTTCTTTCTTCAAAAAAGTGTGAAATTTCTTCATTGAAAATGAATCTCTCTGGCCCCTCACGTCAGGTCAGCACCCTTCTCTTTTATACATAAAAAACAAGAAAAATAAGAGACATAAAAGCCCAACTTCCCTAGCCCTACCTGACTTCGATTCAACTGAAAGACTCCATCTTTCATATCTATATGTGATTTCTAGTTAGCTAAAGGCACCCTCTTTCCTATTTCCCATCTCGCTCTATATAGCCTTTGTATGCCCCTCATCCAATCCCACAAAAGAAGGAAACATGCATCGCTTTGCCCAGTTCTTACCTAGCTAAAAGGTCTCCGCACTCACTCATAAAATTGGATATCCCCATCAAAATAGAACCTCAATGACACATTTTGGGGAATTCCATATGCCATGTCACTTTTAATGAAATCCTAGCACTTCCTAAACGACAATGCTACCTTTTGATAATTAAATTGTGACACTAACTATTTTCTTAAATTGCCCCTAAAATCCCAACAGAACTAAACATTCAAATAAGCTCTGAAAACCACAAAAACGATACATCCATTAATCCATAAAATCAAAATCCAAAGTAAACCAAAGTCTCTTCATCTAGCTCCTGCATCAAACATTTAATGTGAACGCAAATTGATTGATGCAAATTTTATGGAGATACCTAATGTCCACCATAGTAAGCAAATCGGTGTATTAAATGCATTTTATGTAAAAAATTTGTAAATTTACAAGACTGTTAGAACTCCATTTTTGAAACTATCATTAAACTATCAGATTTTTTTGGCGAAAATTCATTAAGTGCATATTGTATGGGTTGTTAAAATTACCTTTTTAAAATAGGGTTTTCATTTTTTTTTATCATGTCAGCCAGAAGTCTTGAATAACATTTTTTTATTTGAATTTGAAGTCCTCATTTTTTGCTAGTTAGATGCACTTACTCACAAATTAGATTTTCTTAAAGGTTCATTAGAAATAATGTGCCAAAGTATAATGTTATTCTTGACCCATTGAGAATCATAATTCCTTAAGTTTTAAATTTTCAAAAGAAAAAGTAATTAGTGGACTGATATCATGGTTGGCAAAAGCTTTTTAAATTTTCTATCTGCCATGCATTTTTGGGACTGATATCATGGTTGGCAAAAGCTTTTTAAATTTTCTATCTGCCATGCATTTTTGGGTTTTACTCTTTGTAAGATTTTGTTAAAAAAGGTGTGAGTCCAGACCTAACTTGTACTTTAAAAAAGAAAAAATTCACTTTTTGGGGCCGTATATTTTGGATCTAAGCTGTATAGATCCCATCTTTGTTTGTCATCTCCTGTATGTCTAACTATGGCGTCCACCAGTATCAGTTATTGTTTAGGCTGAATTTTGATAAATTGTGGATGGATTCTGCCATGTGTTAAGAAAGCCTGCCCAAATTGAATTTATACTACTAATTTCCTCTTGATTTCAGTCAATGGGCATATAGTTTCAGTTTCAGGCATCACTACAATAGGAATGAGATCATATGTTCAAAAAATGAACTTGCATTTTATGTAAATATAACTGTTGAAGTTGGAAGTATCTAGGTTATAGATTATTGTTGAAGTATCCTATTTTTATTTCCTCTGTTATTTCTGTATATGTTCTTGAATCAAAAGGATCTACAAAGAAACTATGTTTTTTAATAAAATGGCCCTAGTTACACATCTTCTAAGAAGAAAAGACTAATCGGTTTTACCATTTCTAGGCCTAGCTCTTACACTCCACACACACACATAGCACACGCGCAAACATACAGACCTACACATGCCCGTGGACACACAGACACACGGATAATGCACACACACATACACAACACACACATGCAGAGAGAGAGAGAGAGAGAGAGAGAGAGAGAGAGAGAGGGCAGAAAGAAGATGGTGTTTTTATTTATCTGATCTTAAGAAGTACATTGGTTTTGAAGATCTTCAAAACCAGTGCTGTTATGTAAATCTCCACTGAACCTATGTTTTCTTAGTTTGAGTTAAATAAGCTTTGATTAAATTAAATTGAACAATAACATTGCTAGCAAGTATAGGACGTGTAGAATCCTTTAGGAGAGAGCAACTTTCTCGAGAAGCAAGAATAGCATCTTCCAGTGGAAGAAAACAGTAACAAATTAAAAAGAAAACACTTTTCTTAACACTTTGTTGGGAAGCTCTCATACCTCCACTTTTTGCTTAACTTTCTCTAGCCTGGAAAAAAGGCAATAGTTAACTAAATGATTAATAAACATAATCATTTCAATAATCTATTAGAATGCATCATCATTTTTGGCTTAATTATCTCAAAACTCCAGCTACTCGGCTTGGCACAACTGTAATCTTATTGCAATGTCAAGGTGTTATTTTGCCTGTCCCTTATATTTTTCAGAGAGAGAGAGAATTGATCCTAGTTATGTGTGGTTACCACCTGTCTCTTCTTTTAGGAATGATGTGCTAGTGTGAATGCTTCTTTAACTCTAAGTGGAAAAGATGTGCCTATGACTTTTTTCCTTTTCAGTAGTAGCCCCACCGTTTTGTCATTTTGCCTTGAGAAACTAAAAGTTGCCCAACCCCAAGAAAAGAATCTCTCAGGCCACCTATTTAAACCCAATCAATTCAATTTTCTAGCCAAACATCATATCTCCTGCGACTCTCCTCTCTCTAACTGAAACCCTCTGCTCAACTCTGTATTTCCACTATCCGAACATGGCTGTGAGTATCTGATTCCAATTGAATGGTTTACTTCTTTTTGTTTCTTTCTCTTCTTTTTCTTGTTCACTTGTTCTTCTTTTATTGAAGATAGAGAAATATGGTGGTTGTACAGGTGGTGGAACTCAGAGTGGGCATGCACTGTGAGAGGTGTATCAAGGCGATCAAGAAGGCAGTTAAGAAGATCGAAGGTAGGCGATGAAACCCAGTTTAGGATTCGATTAATCTAATTCTTAACTGAGTTGATTGTAATATCAAGAATAGGAAAAACCCATTTCAGAAATCAATTGATCTACATGATTCTTTATTTAATCTAAACAATGTTTTTTAACTCACCTCAGGCCTCGGACTTGACCCGGGCCGAAGGGAGTAACTTGGCTTGTCTGAGTAGAGTACAGGGCCCAAAAGGCCATAATTTTTTAAAAAATAAAAAATTGTTTAAAAATAAAATAAAAATTGTAAAAGTGAAACAAAACCAAAGGTAGCATAAAAGTCCAAAAAAGCATGAAAATATAGAAAACATGCATGTAGAAAAAATGGTATATGTTTGGAGACAATTTAGAAAGACCTATTGAAAGAGAAAAATATAAAAATGGGCCATATGACAAGAAAACCTCACAACCCATTGTAAAAAATATCTGAAGTATGATTTCTGTTTTTATATTTTTTTTACACTTTTTTTAATCTTTTTAAGTGACCCAAGGTGTCCCTGAGCACTCGGCTCCTCAAGGAGCCAAGTCTGATTCCGAGTTTCAATCATTGAATCTAAATACACTCTCTATGACAAGTCAATTGAACCCAGTTTAGATTCTTTTGTGGAAATGAAAATTTGGCAGTTTTTCGCTGACATCTAATTCGCTTCATGCCTATGATGTGCAGATATTGAGACATACAAGGTGGACATAGAGCTGAAGAAGCTCACAGTTACAGGGAATGTAACAACTGAAGAAGTCGTCAGAGAATTGAATAAAATTGGGAAGCCTGCAACTGAATGGTGTGATGAGTAGCTGCACTCACCAGTAGAAGCTATTAGAGGTCTTATGAGAAATAGGACTGGGTTCATTGATGGTTATTTTTTGTTGTATAACAAATAAATATGTGGTTAAATTTTATAAAGGAAAATTTGTTAGCCCATTTTCTTCTTGTATAATAACAAGCATTTTCTGAAAAGCCCTGGTATTGTGCTTTTTTAGGTTGGGAAGCTCTCTCTATGTCATTGCATGATTTATGGGATGGCTACTAGTTCTCAAGAAATTAGGGACTCCAACTTTTTGTTTTTATTTTTACAGCAAGTTTATTTTTTCTTTATTGTCTATGATGGGAAAGCTTTGATCATCTTCTAGTAGGTAAGATCGAATTCAAAACTACTGCCGAGGGCCTTTCAAATACACCGTACGTTTTGGAAACCAGTTTTAATATCAGAGTCTCAGCATCGTTTTCTAGCTCTCCATGCACCTGCGTGTGCGCCTGAGAGAGAGACAGAGAGAGAGAACACTTTTGTTGGAGATTTGACCATGATTAACTTTAGCAAGGTCACCCGATTTTTATTCTGCCAAAAGATATTCTAGTCCCACTGGAGTAGACTATTCATTTACTTCTCCGGTAAAATCCCAATTTTGGGACCCTAAATTTTGGGGATGTGACATCTTCATCTTCAACTGATAGATTAACCTCAATAAAAAAAAGTCATAAGTGTATCTTTTATTCACTTGAGAAAAAATAATGTCCCAAGATTGAATGGAAACCATTTTTTTTTCTTAGAGGGTAAGATTTTCGTAGAGCGTAAGATCTAAGTGTTATAAAACTCGAAGTTTACATTTTTTATTTTTTTTAGAATAATCATCTTGTAATTCCTAAGTAGTTCCCAAAATTTCTAAAAAAATCCCAGCAAGTATATCTTATGACCAAGGAAGAAGTGAACTATGCTCCTGAGGGAGCATAGTATTCGTGTGCTTTTATTATTGGTTAAGAGCCAATGGGGCGCACATAAAAAATCATTGTTTTCATAGTTTTGGGGACCCGAAAAAATGTAAAAGTGTGTGCGAGGTTTGTACAAGGTGACCACCTTTTATGCTGTGCAAGTAAGGTGCACTTATAAATTTTTCCAAAAAATTGTAGTTCCAGTATTGAAAATCTTACGTAGTTCCAGTATTGAAAACCTTACAATGACTTGAAAATCCATATTCAACCCTATAAAACCCAAAATTCTAGAAACAACTGCGCGGATCGAGCAAATCTATATGCACATGAAAATTTTGTTAACAGATGATCCAAACAACTCATTACAAGATGCATTATTTTTAGAATTTGAAATTTTTTTTATCCTTTATATCCATATATCTCGAGGTTGAGATGATCAATAGAAGGTTTTCTAAATTCAAAATACCAGGATTTATATATATATAGAGAAAATCCAAAATTCAAAAATCCAAACAAAAACTACTAAATTTTAAACAATGTCAAACAACTATGACCACTTGATGGACTTTAGATGGTTATGAGTCAAAAGCAAAATAACGTAGAAATTTTCCCATGAGTATATATATAAGTAATCATTCTCTGAGACCCTCTCACACCCATGTGTGTAGGACCCCAACGGATCACCATTAAATATGCCACCCATCTCTAGAAAAGTTATTACATAGGTGTGGGACTTGACTTTTATAGAGATTTGTGCCAAATTTAATGGTGATCCTTTGAGGTCCTACACACATGGGTGTGGGAGGGTCTCATAGGATCATTACTCGTATAGATATATATATGGATAAACCTAACAATAAGTATGGACCTAAAATGAATAGCAGTTTAGATCATGCTCCCAACCATTCACATCTTGATCAAATGGGTTGAAAATATATGTTACTACTTGAATTTTAATTTTTCATTTTTATGAATTGAATCAAGATGAAATATTATACATGTGTACTACATAATAGAGCCTACAAGAAAAAATATAAAATAAAGATCTTACAAATTTTAAAATAACCAAACTACTCTAGAAAAATGACTGGGGTAATTTGATAATGTTATATTTTTAAAAATATTTTTTTTTGGTAATGTTAGATTTTTAAAAATAGTTTTATTTTGTTTATATTGTGTGTGATAATGTACATACCTAAAACTTTTGATTAAAATGATTTGTAGAAAAAAAATTTAAAATTTATGTAGTAACATACATTTTTAATCATCTGATTAACATATGGCCATTGGGCCATGCAGTTACATGGGTTTTGGAGGAAGAGGCTCGGAATTGGCCACACATATATTTAATAAAAATACCATTTAAAGGGGTTAAAAGCTCCTAACAAAACCATTAAAGAGAATTGCCATTTTAAGGGCCACTTTTTCATCTTCATTTTATTAGTTACCTCATCAAAAACATCTTAAAAGATTCTCAACCTTGTTTAGGGTTTGGAAGGATGAACCATCAATAGTATTTAGCAATTTGACCCCCGACCAGATGACAAATAAAGATCCGATTGGTTATGGTTCCTAATGAGAAACAATAAGGAGTATTATGTCATTTGCTACATCCAAGGCATTTGGGTGCCAAATAAGAAAAATACTCCTAATTGTTACTCAGTATTAATAATGATTAGTATACTTATTATTTATAAACCTGAGCAAGGAGATATATTTTTGTTATTCGGTTAGGACCTCTGGTCAAATTACTTAAATGCTCCTGATTGTTCATTCTTCCCAATCATAAACAAGGATAATTTGAAAATTTTAAATTTTTTATAGGATGTACCCAAGTGAAATAAAAAAGAAAAAAAAATTCCCCTCCTCAAATATTTCTCAAATGTTAATTGCGATCATTTAACTTTTAATGATTGCATAAAATATTTCAAAAGCAATAATGACATTTTCCTTTAATACATTCTTTTATTATACAAATGTTCCTTGCTCTTGTGGGCATAGTATTTATTTGTTCCCTCAAGTACAACCCAAGGAGTACCTTTTAGGATCTAAAATTTCAGGGACGCAACATCTTGAACCTAGTGACCACACAAAACTTTTCCAATTTGTCTCCACGGGTGCCTGAAAATTTTCAATCCAACAAAGACCATCCAATATCTGGACAGTTAAATGTCTAAAACTCAAAATCTATGTTTTTAATAGTAATAATCATCCGATGATTCTTAAATAAATCTTATATTTTAAATCTAGAAAATCTTTGTCATTATCCTATTGCTGGAGAAAGCAGACAGCAAGCATGTACCACAGTCCGTTCCCAATTATTGCCGTATCAAGAAGGAAAAAAGTGGAGAAGAAGCACATATCCGCGCATATTTTATTTGGGCCTGGAAAAAGGAGTTCCCTTCCTGTCCCTTTGTCAAAGTTAAAAACAATGCAAAATTGCACTTTTTAGGGGCACTAAGCAATAAAGTCAATTGATTTGGCGTTGTTTGACAAATACGACCACCCACGTAGCTAGTTATCATGTTGCGGTTTCGCACCAAACACTGACACCTAATTTAAAAGAAAAAAAAAAAAGCCAGTCATTTTTTCTCATTTAATTGTCCAAAAAAAACTCTTCTCAAAACACACATCAATCAACAAAATAAAATTTATTAAAAGTACTTGATGAACCATTCAACATTTTACCATATGAAATTATTCCCCCCATGATCGTGTCTTTTTATGGGTACCATTTGGAACCGTTCTACAAATCATCATGTCTTTTTATGGTATTTTGAAATGAAATAAAAAATATAGGTAAGATGTTAAATAATTCATTTCGCATAAGTAATACCCTTAGATAAGGGAAAAGTTTATATAGAGCCGAGGCTCTAAACAAATCAAATTTGAGCCTATCTCAAAAAGTTTACTAAAAGAGGTTGTTTTGATGTCCAAATATCTTAAAATTTGATCATCTCGACATCAAGATGCATGAACATAAGAAAAAAATGGATTTCAAGTTTTGGAAATAGTGTATTTTATAACGCATTTTTTAACCATCAAATTTCAAGATTTTCAAGTTTTCATAGATCTGTTGATCTACACTATTTTTTAAGCTTTGAACTTTATAAATAAATATGAAAATATATTTTAAGGCAATCACAATGATTTCCAGTAGTGAAACTACATTTCTCGACATTATTTGAAGGTAGGCTCTAATTTGATTGTTTAGAGCCTAGGCTCTATACAAACCGCACCCATTAGATAAAGGGTGCCGTTTGTATAGAGCCGAGGCTCTAAACAATCAAAGTAAAGCGCACCTTCAAATAGTATCGAGAAATGTAGTTTCAATACTGGAAATTTTTTGATAGCGTTAAAATATATTTTCCTCATTGATTATAAAATTTAAAGCTTCAAAAATAGCGTAGATCGAGCAGATCTATGAAAACTTGAAGATCTTGAAAATTGACGGTCCAAAAATATATTACAAGATGCACTATTGAAGTCGAGATGATCAATTTGAGGATATTTGGGCATCAAAACAACCTCTTCAAGTGAAATTGTTGAGGTTTGCCCTAATTTAATTGTATAGAGCCTCTCACTTATATAAATGTTTTTCTTAGATAAATTTCCATAAATAAAAAGAAAATCAGATGCCCTCCCTATTCTAAGTGGGCTAACACCTACCAATATTTGGATTGAGGGGAAAGCAACGGGGATTCCCTGGCCAAGGTAGGTAGGGTGTTCACCCACATAATCACAATTAGGGGATGGGCTTATCAGGCTTGAGCCTGGCTTGAAACGTTTTTTCGCTAGGCCCAAAGTGTTAATGACTCTATATAGGCATAGCCCATTGTGAAACAATGCCATTGAGGCCCAAGCACACCAAACCCAAACAAATTGCTCAAAATTTAATAAAATAAATGTAAATTACTGCATTTTATAGTAAAAAAGGATTATCGTGTGTTGGGATATGGATATCTCGGATTCATATTGATATGCATCATTATGAATGTATGGATATATATTTCTTGATAAGGTTTGGTATCTAGAAGATAGAGACCAAGTTACTTGGTCATCAAGTTATCATACCATATTTATCTCCTCTAATTGGGCTTTGGATTCGTGTAAATGTTGTTTTTCTCTTCTTCATTCTCCATTCTCCATGCAATGTATGTATCATTTACTAATCTAAAAAATATCTCTTGATGCGGTACCAATTGGATTTTCAATGGAGGAATTACAAGGATATTTAGAAATAGATAGACCCCATCAACAACGCTTCCTATATCCGCTTCTATTCCAGGAGTCTATCTATGTACTTGCTCATAATCTGTGCGTGTATGCTCCCATGAATTACCACATAAATGTTGTTTCCTCTCTTCTTCACTCTTTATTCTCCATTCAATATCTGTGTATATATGCTCCCACGAATTCTAACATAGTATCAGAGCAATAGACTCATCGGTTCAAATCTGAGGTTGGTGAGCTCAGATATGAGGTCGACGGCTCAGATCTGAGGTTGGTGAGCTCAGATTTGAGGTCGGGAAATTTCAATATCGTCTACCTGTTATTGCCTTATATTTGTTCTGGATATTTCCTTTGATCCTCATTTTCAAAGATCAAGTTGATGAAACCCTTTAAAGTGATAAATATCTCGAAAGCAGGTGCTTTAGCAAGAGTTAGAGAGAGAAAGAGAGACGGTTGGATGAGAGAGAAAAAGAGTCCACGGTTGGATGAGAGAGAAAAAGAGGCCATCTTCTTTTTGAGATGCACCCTAATATCAAGCTCAAATCGTTCACCAATAGTTTGATTATATATTATGGCAAGGCTAAAATGGTTGATCGAGCCATTAAAACGTATCATCAGATGGACGACCATGGAACTCCTCTCACAGTGACTTCTTTGAATGCCTTGTTAACACTTGCAGGGAAGTCGGAGAATTCAATAAGGTAACAGAGCTCTTTGCTGAAATCTCGGCGATAGCTTGACCCCCACTCAAGTTAGCTATATGATCTTAATCAAGTCAATTTGTGAAATGGGTTATCCTTATTAAAGCTTATCGAGACGGTGAATAATTGGTATGCGCCCAATATGTCCAGCTTATAAGCGAAGTTTTAGGCGGAGCTCAGATTGAGCAAGAGCAATTGATCATGACGAATCTATGAAGGATGTGTTTGTTGACAATCATAAAGTTGAGTTCTTGTCCTCTCAAAAAAAAAAAACAAAAAAAACAACTCCAGCCACAGAGCCACGTAAAAAGAAAACAACCTTCAGGCCCAGTCCCGTCTCACAACTATACAAGAGATATGATGCAGTCCTATCTCATAACTATCCAGGAGATATGATGCGTAGAGATGAACTCAACATTTCTATTGTAACCGCTATGTGGACAAGAACATCAGTTCTTGTCAGTATTCGCACATTTTTCAGTTGTCTCGATCATTATTTGCTCATAGCGCATCGCCATGTAGCAGCGGACTTCGTCACACCATTGTTGTTGTAGTGACATCGTCAGGGGGAGCACATTAATGCTTAGGGAGCAGATTAATGATTAGGGATTTTTCAAGGTTGTTGTTGTAGTGACATCGTCAGGGGAGCACATTAATGATTAGGGATTTTTCAAGGAGAAGTTTTCACAAATCTTCAGTGTTCGTTGCCACTTTAATTGTCGCAGAGTTGTCTTTGTTGTGCCTTTGTAGCACTTTTTGTGGTCTTTAGACCAAGATTGGTGATTAAGTGTCCCAGATTATATCTTTTCGCTCTTGCATACTATTCAAGCACGCCAATGAGAGCAGTGCAAGTTTCTTTGGCAACTTTTTGGTTTCAAGACTCCCGTTCCAGTTTCAGTTTGACGATCGAATTTCTCGATCTTAGTTGATGATCAAGTTTTCCGTTACTTGATCGTGTTTGATGATGAAGTTTTTCATTGCTCTATCCTGTGTGATGATCGTCAAGTTTTTCGTTACTCAATCCCGGATCTTCCAAAGAAGAGATAAATAATGATCATTTTCTTTTAGAGAGAGAAAGCCTCTAAAAAGAAAAAGAAGCCTCTGAGAGAAAAGATCTTCAAAAGAAAACCTTAAAGAGAGAGAGATAGTCTCTAGAATAAAGTAGAGAGCCCAAGAAATGTTGTTTCTTGGAAGATCCTAAAGATAGAATCTCTAGAAAAAAATAGAGAGCCCAAGAAAGGTTCTTTCTTATAAGATTATGGTAACATGTGAAATTTATCATGGATTTGACACTAATCAATTTTTTTTTTTTTTTTGCAACTTAATATTGTTCAAACTCCAACTGCTTTGTGTCAAAGCAGCTTAAGTTTGAGGGAGAGTATTGGGATATGGATATCTCGGGTTCATATTGATATACATCATTATGGATGTATGGATATATATCTCTTGATAAGGTTATGTATCTAGAAGATAGAGACCAACTTATTTGGTCATCAAGTTATCATACTATATTTATCTCCTCTAATTGTGTGATTATCCTCTATATATAGAGGTACTCATTGATGCAAACATTCATCCAAGATAGTGAAGATATAGCCTGTTTTAATTTTGGATGCAAACATTCATCCAAAATAGTAAAGATATAGCCTGTTTTAACTTTGGATGCAAACATTCATCCAAAATAGTGAAAATATAGACTGTTGGGCTTTGGATGCAAATATTCATCCAAAATAGTGAAGATATAGCCTGTTGGGTTTTGGATGCAAACATTCATCCAAAATAGTGAAGATAAAACCTGTTGGGCTTCGGATCTGTAGACGTAAGGTTTCAGCCTGAACCATGTAAATATTGTGTTCTCTTTTTCACTCTCCATTATCCATTCAATGTCTATACATGTATGCTCCCATAAATTCTAACATCGTGAACCTAATTTACAGTAACCTCAATTATTGTTTAATGTTGTTATATATTAGGTTAAGAAAACTCTAATTACAGTAAACTGAATTTACTTTGGAAGTACAATAGACCTAATTAGAGTATTAGAATTAATGTGACCACTTGACAGGCTTCTTGTGAGCCAAATGAATACATTAGTATATTATTAGGCTAACAAGAAGCCTGACAAGTGGTAACCATTTGCTTGTCAAGATTTACATTATGCTTATATTCGAAAGGGAATACTTTGAATGATCTATTCTACATCTCTCTCTTTTTTTTGACAAATATTATGGACTTTTATTATCTATTCTACATCTCTTGTCTCGTGGTTAAGGGCAGGGACATGTGGAATTCAGCTAGGACTTCTTATATAAAAAGAATTTAGGGTAGGGTACTTATTGAGTGCAACTATAGAGATTTGGAGTTCATGGACCTCCTAATACAACTCAATCTATCTATTCCACATGTAAGCCATAGTTAAGGGTAGGGACTCGTGATATTAAACTAGACTAGGATCCTACGGAGAGAAAGATTGTTGGGTAGGAGATCTATTGAGGGAGACTTTATAGACTGGGAGAATACAATCAGGATTGTATACTATGAGACTAGTTATTTTTGGTACAAGGAGTTCGCAATTATTTTCAGCCATCGGATGTGAAATCCAAGATTGAAGTATGTCACAACATTAGAAAAATTTTATTTTGAAATTTGAGCTCAATCAATGACATATCTTCAACCACCCAATTTCACTTTCAATGGCCAATAATGATTATGACTTCCTTGTATCAAAAACAAATAGTCTCATTATATACATTTCTTTATAAGCCTCCTAATCCTACTTAATCATCTCTCTCTCTCAATGTGGGGACAAGGGGAAATTAAATAAATAAATTAGAAAATAAAAATAAAAGGATGAAACATTATACCATCCCTCATGATATACAAGATAATCCACCCAAAAAGATCTTTGTAGAAGACCCAAAATAAATTTTTATCTTCTAAATCTTGTCCAGTTATCCTAATCCATCTCACTCCCTGATGAACCCCATTCAATATCTAAATTCTAACAATTTATGTTTTAAAAAGTTAAACTTCCAATTACCCCTCAATTCTATGCAACTAGAAAAATATAAATACCCTTGAAGAAAACTAAAAATCCAAAATAACCTCAAACCTAAAATTTCAATCTCTTAAAAATTAAAATAAAAACTTGTGAAAACTCCAATTGCGGCATTCTCCAACTCAACCTACAACTTGAGGGCTCAAAAATTTGAATCAACAATAATCTCCTTCGTCACCATGTAGATGTATTATCGTCTTCATGAATTTCATCCGTTTCTTTAGCCAAGTGTGTCTCAATCATCTTTTCTTGGTATTCATATACGTAGTATCTAATTTCATTACATGGATAACAAGTAATCATAGAAAAATCATTATTTTCTTCGTTAAATTTTTAGTGGTGGGAAACTTCTTTCTAGGTAAGGAATAGAAAAATCATTCTTTTCTTCGTTAAGTTTTTAGTAGTGGGAAACCTCCTTCTAGGTAAGGAATCGCTTATCAGTACTTCACTTAGGTGCATATCCGGTGTGGAAAACCCTGATCCTTAATAGATGATTGGAGCCCATCAAACATAACGAGCAACTTTTGTCCTTCAGGCTCTTGAAAGTAGTGTTTCAGACCACAAGTCTTCCAAATTTTATAGTGTAGTCCTCTACTTTCTTCTCATTTTGATGGATATTTTGGAGGTCCTGAAATAAGTCGCTCATGATCCACAGAACGTAACTTTCTTCCAACTTCGTCTTTATATTTTACCAATCAGAAATTTTTTTCTTTTTCACTACAAAATTATTTCCACCAGGCCACAACATGCCCATATGGTTCAGTTGCAACAAATTTAGCTTTATGCTCTTTTGGTAATTCTGGCCATTCAAAAAAACCTTTAGCTAAACGCAACCAATCAATAAAACCTCTATGTGGAATTTACTATGATACTTAGGGAGATCAACACTAACCCCGAGATCTCATGGATGCTCTATAGGTCTTGGGTATTGCCTCCAAAACTGCTCATTACATTTAGGATTAGCATCTTGAGTCAGTCATGGAGCTTGATTCATTTTTAAGGCGAAATTTTATCGTCGGATCTATGTGATTGTGTGCACCCTCTTCTCCACGATCAGTATTTTCTAATCTTTGCAACCATTGATTTATTTGTTGATCTCTCCCTGAATTCTGAAGTTTTAAACTTGAAAATCTTCCATGGCTTAAGTTATGCTCTCTTTAATTTATTGGTTCACAAGCTCCATGATTTATGACAATATATCCTCAATTGTGAAAGTAGGTTTTGGTGTCATTGTGATTGATAGATTTTTTGAAACTCTGGTACTAATCATTTCTTAGGGAAGAGGGAAAATAAAATAAACAAATTAAAAAATTAATAATAAAACTAAAAATATAATAATTATACTCTCTCTCTCTCATGGTCTACAAGAGAGTTTATCCTAAAATGATCTTCTCACACGATCCAAAATGAGTTCTTCTGCTCCCCTTTTTTTAATATAAGGCCTGGTCAGTCGCAAGCCAAGTTTTTAGGGGTTGGACCGATCATAGACCTTGTCATCATGGATTAAATTTTCGAGCACGGGCTCCCTACCTCGTTAACACCCATTCTAGGGTAGCATCGGGATGCAATATGAAATAATTATATCTTATATAAAAAACATTATATAAGCCACATACTTTATAACATAGAAGTAAGGCAAACTTCAAAAACCCAAAAGTTATTCGATGTTAGAAAATCATCCAATTGATCATCTCCATCAAAATGTATAGATATGCAAAAAAAAAAAAAAAAGATTTCAAATCTTAAAAATAGTTTATCTTGTAGCATACTATATTGAATGTTCATTTATCATATTTTCAAGTTTTTATAAATCTGTTCAATATGTACCACTTTTGAAGCTTTAATTTCAGACTTACATATAAAAATAGATTCTCAGGATAAAAATTTCCAACACCAAACTACATCTTCCAACAAATAGATTCTCAGGATAAAAATTTCCAACACCAAACTACATCTTCCAACAAAGTTCTTAGATGTATATTACTTCAATTATTTAGGATCGACACATTATATAGATAACACCCCTATAGAAAAACTTTTTTTGATGCTTTTTGTAGGTTCTAGAGCTTAGTTTCAATTGCTAGAGATATTCTTCTTAGCTTCAAAGGCAGGGCAAGAGATAAAAACCTCAAGATGTTAAACCGTTATAACAAAACATCTCTTGATTCGATTAAGGAAAAAGATTATGGGGTCCAATATGTTGAAATTGTTAACTTTTCCTATGGGTCAAACACCTAATTAGGGGTTTGATGGATCCAAAATTCTCTAGTCGTTTTGTAACACTCTAAGATTAATATAAAGAAACTCAATAACCATATTATCCCCGTGGAGGACCAATCTATTAATTTGAATGTCACAAGGTGCTCCAAATCAATTCACCTCAACATTGATTCTTAGTTGCCTAAGTGACGCATGCTTAGATCTATATGATTTGTTTGGAGCTCAGAATTATTTTAAAAAAAAAATTAGCTATGATCATAAGGTAAATCAAAGATGTTTTGAAAAATTTTAAGTTAGAAAAATCCCCAAATTGCTTTTTTTTCTTTTGCTATGCATATTCAGTACTCATTAATCTCCAAGCCATTTTAAGTGGCTAACTCGGTCAAAAATGCAATTTAGTCCTACTTAGGAAATCATTTGGTGGAAGCCCCAAAGAAAATGAGCCTTTTTATCTGTATTAGTGATGTGTAGCAAATGGGCCTTTTTATCTGAATCAGTGATGTGAAGTACTATATATACTTTCTCCTTATAAATAAAGGTGCGATTTGTATAGAGCCGAGGCTCTGAACAATAAAGTAAAGTGCACCTTCAAATAGTGTTAAGAAATGTGGTTTCAATACTGAAAATCTTTATAATAGCTTTATAAAAATCTATTTTCATATCTAATTATAAAATTTTAAACTCCAAAAAAGTTAAAATCAAGTAGATCTATAAACATATGAAAATCTTGAAAATGGATAATGTGTTGCAAGATGCACTATTTCTAAAACTAAGAATCCTTTTCTCTTTTTTTTCATATTCACACATATCGATGTTGAGATGATCAATTAGAGGGTTTTTCAACATCATAACAACATTTTCCGATGGATTTCTGAGGTGCATATGTAATTCTACATGTTAAGGTTGTAACCTTATGTAAACTTTTTCCTTAAATAAATCGGTCGCTATTGTTCTTCCGGGGGAGTAAACAATAATGCACTAAACAATGACCATACATCGAAGAAAATGTGTAGAAATAGTATAAGCCAAGATACGAGCTCGAGTAAAAACACGAAAAAAACTTACATATAACACGAGAAGAACTTCCCCATCAGACCTTCATAATTCTGTTCACGTCAATGCGACAAATCCGTTACCTTGTTTTTCAATGCCACCTTTCCAATATGTCCAACTAGAAGGACCATTCCAAAATCCAACCTTCGGAGGAGATCATTCAAAAATTTTAAGAAGCAAGATAACATTATGGAATAGAAAAAAAAAAAAAACAAATAAAAATCTAGGTATAGAAAAAAAAAAAAAAAATCTAGCATAAATTGTAAAGAAATAAAAAAAGGAACTAAATTACAAGATTTCGGGATAAACAAAAGGACAATTGTTTCATACGAGGCAGGACCGCATTTCCACATATGTGGTCTAGAATGTGTAAACCATCCATCTTAAAGATGGATGCAAGTAGGTGTTTCATCTAAAAACAATGAAACTAACGGTCCAAATGTTTTCTAGTTAGAAATAATATTTTTAGTTTTTCAATTTTATTTATTTTTTCATATTAAGGAACTCCATATTAGAGATTACATGTTCTTAAAAGTTAAGTCTTAAAAGCCATCTCAAAATAGAGTTATTAAGAAACCCACATTTCTTAAAATCCATCTCAAAATAGATATTAAGAAGCCCACATTTCTACATATGTGGGCTTGGCTTCATAGAAACCGGGTCCAAAACAAAATGTAAGAGTGAAAAAGACACGATAACAAAAAAAAAGAAAAAGAAAATATAAGGGGATTTTATACAATGAGATCATTTACTTTTGATACAAGGTAGTCATAATTACTCACAACCATTTGATGTGAAATTTGATAACTTAGATGTGTTTACAAGGTTCGATAAAATTTCTTTTAAAGTTTGAGCTTAGTCGATAGAATAATTACAGCCACCTAATTTTACATCAAATGGTCAAGATTAATGTGACCACCTTTTACCAAAGGTAAATGATGTCATTCTATGATTTCCTAAGTACAGAGGTGTCAAAAGTTAAAAAAACAAATAACACAAAAAACAAAGTTGGTGAAAACATAAATGACCATAAAGCCCAAGTGTAAATGATGCCTCCTTGAACGAGTTACGTAGGAAAGAAACCACAAGGGACTAGGCCTTGGAAATCCTTAACCCCCAGTTTGAGATAGAAAATTTTCAGACTTCCTCATCTTACAAGTGGGAGGAGAATGAAATCTTGGAAACAACTATTACAAAGGGTCTCTTGATGTGACAAAGAGGGGAAATCATCATCATCATCATCATTCTCAAAGCATTTTTTTCAATTATTTGGGATCGGCTATACGAATTCCGGTCTGCTATTCTACTCTATCAAGATCATACCTTTAGTTAGGTTATAAGTTCACATATTTTTCTCACTACTTCCAACCATGTCTTTTTAGGCCAACCCACTTGCCTTTTTTGAGGTTTCTACTTGAACTAACATGCATATCCTAACAGGTGCTGCAATGAGTCTCCACTGTACATAGCCAGCCCAACTAAGTCTTATTTCTCTCATCTTATCGCCTATTGGTGCCATACGTAAGTTCTTTCGAATGTATTAATTTCGAATGTTGGAAAATTTGAATATGTGAAACTTTTGAAACATGTTGTGATGTGTGACCAAAGCTTGATTTGGTAATAAGTTTTTTTTTTTTTTCCCTCCTCTTCATATTCTGTTCTCCATGTTGTGATTTGGTTAATAGATATTGTAAAACTTGCATTATTTTTTGTAAATTTTTTGGCACGTCTTTTTTAGTCTCTCAATTATTCGATTTGCATACTTTATTGATAGATGTATCTGATGACATCACAATGTATAGATCTCAAAGCTCTAATAACAATCAATACAGGAAGAATATACCCCATTTTAAGCTATATAAAGAAGTCTACTTCAAAAAGATCTTTTCATAATGTTGGATATGGTGATATCAAAATATCACCAACATGATTAAATTCCATATTATGTGGGATTGGAATTGATATTGATAAGTTTCCTACAAGAAATAGAAATCGGAAAAGATTAAGACTCTAGGAAATATCTTTTGATTTTGAGATATATGTAACACCCATAGGATGTTTCTTACATAGTGTGGACTCCTAACTTTTTATATATATGATGAAAGAGAAAAAAATAAGTGTGTCATATTTAGGTCACCTTATGAGAAAGGTGGTTTCCTTTAAGGAGAGAGGTTGGCCTCTTCTGCATTAGAGGAAAGGCCTCCCCTTAGAGAGAAGAGAGCTTCCTATGAAGAGAAACACTTTGGATATGCCTTATATAGATTGAGAGAATGATTTCTTGTAGAAAAGTAGTTCTAATGAAGATTTATTTCCCTTTTTAGTGAGAGAAAATTTGGGTTGCTCTCAAGGGGACAACGGTTTAACTATGAAATAGAGATGAGAGATGAGTCTCTTTCTAGATTGCGGTTTAGTTGTTGAATAAAGATAATAGATCGGCTTGATCAAGAGAGTGGTTTAAAAGGGTTTGCTCGACTGAGTTTTGTCAAGAGTTAGAAAAGTAACTCTATGTCTCAAAAATTATATTGTAACTTTCATTAGTATAATGGATTTCAGTTAGTCGTACCCATGGATATAGCCCTTTTGGGGTGAACCACATAAATCTTTGTGTCTGGAGTATGTTTCATGCTTTATTTATCATATTATGGTTCGTGCTCTCTCTTATTTTGTTTCGAGCTGGAGAAGTACACGATCTTAGTGGGATCTAACTTTTAGGATTCTTATTTCAGCATCTAAGAGAGTTCTTAAATCCTAACAAGTGGCTTCAGAGCGCATGTTTCAGTACAAAGATAGTGTTTGTGCATTTGATTGAAGAAAAGCACATGATAAAGTACAAGTGTTTTATTTGAGGTGGAGAAATATGATGGCAAATACTATTTTTCAGTAAGAAAGATGAAGGAATTTATTTGGCAAAAGATGATGAATTCCTAAAGTTATCTCTATTGGATGTTGGCATGGTGAGCAGGCGATTTTGATATCAAGGTGGAGATTGTTGGATATGGTGATATCCAAAAATCACCGATATGAGTAAATCACACATTATGTGGGATTGAAATTCATATTGATAAGTTTCATAAAGGAAATAGAAATATCTCTTGGTTCTTGAAATATATGTAACACCCATAGGAAGTTTTCTATTTAGTGTGGACTCTTAACCTTAAATATACGAGATTAAAGAGAAAATAATAGGTGTGTCATGTTTTGGTCACCACAAGGGAAATGTGACTTCCTCTAAGGAGAGAGGTTCTTCTTCTATATTAGAGGCAAGGCCTCCCCTCAGAGAGAAGAGATCTTCATATAGAGAGAAACATCATGGATGTGCCTCCTGTAGATCGAGAGGCTGGTTTCTTGTAAAGAAGCGATTCCCATGAAGATTTTGGATAGTTTCCCCTAAGGGTCTCTTCCTAGATAACGGTTTAGATGTGGAATAGAGATGTGTATCTTCTTGGATAGTGGTTTAGTTGATGGGATAGCGACAGGTCATGCCGATTAAGAGAGCAGATCTAAAAGGGTTTGCTCAACTGGGTTTTGTTGAGGGTTAGAGACGTAACTCTATCTCCCAAAATCTATAATGTAATTTTTACTGGTATAGTGGATTTTAGTTTGCTATGCCCGTAGATGTAGCCGCCTTGAGGTAAACCACCTAAATCTTTGTATTCTCGTGGAGTGTGTGTTTCATGCTTTATTTTTCATATTATGGCTCGTGCTCTCTCTTATCTTGGTTCTAGCTAGATAAATACAGGATCTTGGTAGGATCCAATTTTTGGGATTCATGTTTCCGCATCTATTAGGTTTAAATCCTAACACATAAGACCTAAACTAACTTATTCTTTTACTTCTTCAGGTCCAGTTACATACTTACAGAAGAAATCCTAAAACTAACTTGCTAGTTAAAAAAGTTTAATCTATATTAGATCTTACCCTTCCCCTTTTAAAAATTAAATTTTCAATTTAACTCCTCAATTCTCTATAATAAAAAAATAAAAATAAAAAAATAAAGATAAAAATACCCTAAAAGAAAATGAGAAATCCAAAATAAACCCAAAGAAAAATCTAGAAAAAAGTAAAATAAAAACAAAATAGAAACACATCACGTCACCTCCTATTGGTAGACCTTTTTCTTTCTTTCTTTCTTTCTTTTTTTTTCTTTTTTTTTTTTTCTTTTCCTTTTTTTTTTCCTTTTGTTTTTTGGGTAAGTCAGTGGGGGAGAAGGCGCGTTTTTCATTAACAGCTATAAAAGCTAAAGTCAGACCTTCTTCAAGAGCAAAGAATTCCGCATAATTATTGGTAGCCATTGCAAAAGGTTTTGAAAATGTTGTAACAAAAGCACCGTTACAGTCTCTAGTAACACCACCCCAACACCTGCTCGATCTAGGTTAGACAAGGAAGCCCATCAATATTTAGCTTGAAGTGATTAAGTCTAGGAAATGACGACACCATCGGGATAGTAAACTGGCCCCTCTGTTGATGCCAAGTGAACTGCAGATTATCAATGATTGATTTTTTGACACATGAAATGCCTAGGACTTAGCAGCAGCTAACTTCTGAATATGAGAACTAATCTGTTGAAGTAATTGTTCCGTCCTTATTAAACTTGATTGGGAAAGCCTTTGATTGCGTTCTACCTATAAAAACCAAATAGTTGTGAAGAAAAAAGAAGTCCAAATATTGAAGAATCCATGGATTTGAATCTGAAAGATAACCAACTTATCAAGACAATAGGAATAGAAGAGCCATAAAGAAAGTACTTAGTACACCGCCATGCAAAAGATCTTCATATAACATGTGAAAAATCACAGAGGAAAAGTAGATGGCAAGGACTATCGTCACTGTTTTTACAAAAATGGCGTATAGGATGAGCCATGGCTATCCCACGCTGCTGTAGGAGAGAGAGTGGGTAATCGATAGTGAATGGGCCAACCAAGAGAACTATTTCACTCGGGGATGACATTTTGGTGACCACAATTTCTGAAAATTGGCAGCCATTGTCAGACTATTGGTGAAGATAAGCTCCAATGTGTTGAATGAATACAAAGAAATTGCAACAACAAGTGCTCATAAACTTATTAGCGTTTGTGTTGCCAAAACAAACATTAGAAACAATATGGGGAAAACCAATAAATCCCAGGGCCCCTTAGTTTATATAGGCAGCAACGGCTAACCGAGTACAAAAACCGGGTTACTACGAGATTGAACATCATGATCATCTCTTCTATTACATGTGCTTTTGTGAGTGAGGTGCTTTTGTGAGTGAGATTTGGAAAGTAATCATGTGGCAATTCAACAATCCATAGTTGGCTTGAAGATCAAGAGTTCTAAAGCTCCATAAGAAGTTTAATAATAAATTCCTAGACCAGTTTCATAATCAAAAGGCCCAACAATTCGGTTCCAAATGAAGTTATTTCATTTCCCACTCTAATTTTGGGTCATATCACAATAAACTAAACTAAATGGCAAGTAAAAGATGACTATCATCACATCATCCATGGGACATTAAAGGAGATAATACGAAAATTTCAAAATAGCATCCCAAAAGCAAAGAAAATCCCCAAGGAATGCAAAAGAAAAAACCATATGAAAGATGGGGGGATACAAATTCCAAACAGGTCTCATGTGAGAGAGGAAACATGTGGTATGGTCATTATATACATTACTTTCCTAAATATAGCAAATTCTACAATTAAACTAATACAACCGGTGCATTTCACCCAAGAAACCCCACTAGTGCAGCCAAAGAAAACCCAAGCACAAAACCATAATGAAATTAAAAACAATAAAAATAGATTAGGTAAACAACTGTAATTTTGTTTCAACATATGATAATGGATCTACGAAAATGGAAAAGGGAAACGTTTCTATACTTCCCCTATAGCATAGAAGATCTATGCTTCCCTTACTATCCAGCCGTCTAATTTTGATCAAGAGAGTCACTCACCGTTTGATTTTAAATCCGACGTCTCAAATTTTTTTTTTTTTTATACATATTATATGAATATGAAAGTTGGTACATGTCATCTTGTCATTGGGTCGCACCTATAAAAATATTAAAAATAATTTTTCGATAAAATATAATGACCAAAATATCCCTTGAATCTTTTAAGGGTATTTTGATCATTTTATTTTATTGGAAATATTTTTTTATATTTTTCACAAGAGTGAATTTAATTGAGGATTAGAGTTCAAAATTTGGTGTCAAAATAGTTTATAGAAAAAAAAAAAATAGTGTAGAGACATGACATTGTGATTAGGGAAATCTTAGCCCTCCATTCAGAATGGACGGTTGGATAAGGGGAAGTATATAAGTTTTATGTTGTAGGGGAAGCATACAAAGCTTGCCCAATAGAAAAATAGGAAACCACATGCTTATGAAAATCCAAATAATAACATTTTTTAAAAATTAAAAAAGGATCCAGTTTCTATAAGGCCTAGGTTTTAATGAAAACACAATAACGCATCATCTCGAATCTTTGTCGGGGAAGCATTTTGTGTATTGGAAATCTCCATAATGGCTCTGAAATAATTTTTCAACGACTACTATGAAATTCAAAGCTAAAAAGTAGTATAGATCTTATGGATCTACGAACACTTATTTTTTTCTGTGAAATGGATGGTCTAGATAATGTGTTACAATATACATAATTTTTAATGTTTGAAAGATTGATTAATTTGAAAGTTTTTAGACGCAATTTTTGGTGAATTTTGAAGTGAAGTTTTACTTGTATTTTCTAGGGTTGTATACCTATTCACGTATTTTTCATTAAAAAAGAAAAAAAATGAATTCTTTTCCATACTCTTGCACGTGCAAACCATATTTTGAAAGCGAAAACCCCACTTTTAAAATCCTAAAGAACCCGATGCTTTCCTCCCTTCTCACGCCACTCATTTCCGTGAGTCCAAATTCTCTTTCCTAAGCTTACTAAAAAAAAAAAATACATACATTTTTTACAAAAATGCCATGTCATGTTAAAATGCCTAACCAATCAAACATTGCCACGTTCACATCTGCCATCCCATTGGTCAACCAATATGCCATCTTTTCTTAGGCCTAACGGGGGACAGAAGAAAAAAAATCCCTCTTTTATTTGAAGTTTTTGACATAAAAAATCCTGAAAGAGAAATTAAATCTCTCTCTAGTGGCCATCCTTCAGACTTTAACATAAAAAATCCTCAGGGAGAGATTAAATCTCTGTAATCGCCATCCTTCAAAGCATCAAAGGGCTGTTCTCTCTCATCCCCAACCTCTTGAAAACCATCCTGTTGGATCCAATCTTTGATATCCCCTCTTCATCTTCTCTCTCATCATGGGAAACGCTCTCAGATTTCTGTGTGGGAATTGTTGCAAACCCGAAGAAGAGCCCGAGCCCCCCATCACTCAGGTCTTCATGCTCTTGCCCGTGATATCTCCCACTTTGATGCCACAACCCAGGTTCCTTTTCTTCTTCTTCTTCATCTCCATGTACAAGTTCAATGAATGCTTCTCTATATTCAATTACTAGTTAATGACATCTATGGGATATGAATTCATCCAAATTCACCATCGACAATTGATTATTTTGAGGGTTGGTGTATTTTTTTTGGGTAAGTTGTTTAGGGCGTATTTGAGAAAACTATTTTCCAAGAAAATATATGGTAAACTACAAGTCTAAAAGAAAAGTAGATGTAGAAAACTCTGGCTGGAAGCTGAGTATTCTTATTTAATAACCTCTGAAAACGAAAAAAATCTTGGGCAAAGAGAGATTAAGGGGGAAGAGAGATGGTGAGGTTAGAAAAAAATAAAAAAGGGGGACGAGGGGATCTTTTTTTATGAGAAATCGGTCGCCAGTTTAGTTTCCCCAAGAATCCGAAAAAACGTGGAAATGGAGAGAAATGAAGGGCTCCAAATTTCCATGATTTTCCCCTTTTCTAGACAGGAAAAAGTGTTATTTTCTTAGTTACCATACAGCCTCAACTACTTTCTGGTCATTCACACACTTAATTTACCACCAATTAGTTACGTGAGCTCAATCAAATGGTAATTTGCAATTTTTGAAGGTCCCTGAAGGATTAAGTCAGCACGTTGTCTCCTCGAAGAAGGCACAAGCTAACTGGTAAGCATCTCTCCCCCAATTACCTCTAGTTTCACATAAAATATTTTAGCTATCCCTCCCCTCTCCTTTAATTTTGTGATTACAGTATTTAATCCTCTAAATTTAGATTCTCTTATAGCTGGGAAATGGGAAGTTGTACTAGAGGGTATTTCGGTCATTTTCAGGACCTGGTTTCAATACACGCTGTTTCCGTTGATATTGAAAATGGTGCTTTGGGCGGCCATGCTCTTTAGTGGAAATGACCGAGGAACCCCAACTACTTTAGAGAGACACTATTAGCCTTGATCTTATGAGACTTGGTTGATGATGCTCATTTCCATGTTTTTTTCGTTATTTGGGAAAATGTAAAGTATTGGTTGATAGTTTGTTTGCACGTTTGTGCATCTGATTAAGGAGATTGGGGTGGACTTACCATTTTTGTTAGGGGTAGCAACGAGTCTGGTTTGGCTGGACTCGGACTCAAATAGTATTCAGATCCAGGTTTTGGACTCTGACACACTTTTTAAGTCCAAAATTTGAACTCATACCCGACTTGAGATCGGGTCTACCCATCGAGTCCTCGACGGGATCGAGTCCATAGCCACCTTATGACTATCAACTTTTTCCTTTTTTTTTTTTGCCCTTTTTTTCACCATCATATACCCATATTACGTATTAGTGGCATCATTTACAATATTCCACAACATTTATAAATACCCACATTCCTTACTGTTTTATGTAATAACTGGAAATTTCTAAGAAACAAACGTATTGGCAACATTTATGAATACCCACATATACCATGATTATCCGGGTCGGGTCTGACTAGACCCGGACCCAAATAATATTTGGGTCTATGTTTTGGATCTGGACCCGACATTTCGTATCCAAATTTTAAACCCATACCCAGATTGGAGTTCAGGTCTTCCCGTCAAGGTTTGGTCAGGTCCATTGCCACTCCTAATTCTTGTCAGTACTAATAGGGGTGAAAATCGGCTAGGCCTCCCCCGGTCAGCCCAGTCCTAAAAAATTAAGGCCTAGGCCAAAAAATGTGGCATGAGGGCCAGGCCATGGCTGGACAACTACTGCCCGAGCATAGGGTCAAGCTGCGCTGGGCCATGGCTGGCCTAGTTCGGCCCGCCAGCCATGTTTTTCTTTGTTTGTCGGCCCTATGTGGACTCGGGTCAGGGCTGGCCTAATTGCTAATTTCCCTTTGCATTTGCAATGGTTGAAGGTATAGAAAACTATCAGAAGCATGGAAGGAATCCAGATCACCACCCAATACACCTGGTGATGCGTCACAATTTGTTGTTTCGACATTGAAGAGACATCAGAAAGCAGACGTAGAGGTGGCCCCACTCCCTCCCTCCCTCTCCCTCTCTCTCTCTCTCTCATGTAAAGTATTGCATTTGCAGGGTCTTTTAGCATTCTATGGCCTACCCGTTCCCTCCTCAATAGCCCAAGTTCAACCCACAAAACCCACAGCACCCCCAAGAGAAGTGAAGTTTGAGTTACAAACACTACCAGTGAGAGGCCATAAACCTTTCAATTTCAAATATTTAAAACAACTACAAATTGCAAGCACATTTTTCCCTTTGATCTATGATTTGTAACAACGACTAGCACTAGGTCGACGCCAAATGTGTAGCTGATGGGGACACGATCACCATTTACGTCGACACGGAGGGGTCATCCCAAGTCCCTAAAGCCATTCACACAGCTGTGAACCAAAGGCATGCAGCCCGTGCTAAGAGAAACTACGTGGAAGCCGATGCCGTACAAAAGCAAATAGTCGATGCCGGATATAGGTAATTTCCTCTGTCTTTGTCATGCACTTCAGTTGAATTTTCTCTCAGTTAATTCCTTTAGTTTCGATAAACTCTCAGTTTGAAACCTGAAGTTTTGCTTTCAATCGATGCCATTTGCCCTTAACCAAATCACAATTTCCAATTGTTAACTCTTGTACAGAGTGTTTGGTGGTCCACATGATGAGGAAATACTTGCAAAGAAGTATCGAATTCGACTCTGGTGAGGAATTGGTTTGTTTTGGATCGATTTGATTCATGAGGATAATATTCTAATGGTAAACTGGGAATTTACAGCGGAATTGATGCACCAGAGAGTGCCATGCCATATGGGAAGGAGGCGAAGGAAGAGTTGACCAAGTTGGTGCAAGGGAAAAGCTTGAGAGTGATCGTCTACGACGAAGATCGATATGGTCGATCGGTCGGAGATCTGTACTGCAATGGAATTTTTGTCCAAGTGAATCTCTCTCTCTCTCTCTCTCTCTCTCTCTCATGCACATATGTTAATCCATACCTCATCAATTTGTTTTAGGAGCACATGTTGAAGAAAGGGCTCGCATGGCACTATAAAGCATATGACAAGCGCAACGAGCTTGCTTCAGTAAGCTCCTCTCTCTCTCCTAACCGCTGAAATCCATCCTCTCTCTCTCTCCTAACCGCCGAAATCCATTCTCTCTCTCTCTCTCTCTCTCTCTCAACAACTGAAATCCATATTGATGGGGTCATGACAGTGGGAAAGCGAGGCTCGAGCTGCTCGCAGGGGATTATGGGCATCATCAAACCCTGAGAAACCATGGGATTGGAGAAAAGACAGGCGCAATGAAGCATGATTCATTAAAATAAACATTCTCACAGCTATCAAGCTCACGTTAAAAAATTGTAATCCAATCTAACCTTCCTGTATTATAAAACCAAAATCAATGGAATGGCAAACCAAATAAGTTCTCTCTCCCGCTCTCTCTCAAAGGAGAGCTCCTTTTCAGCTTACCAAAGAAAAGAACAGAGAGCAAACGTAATAATGGCTCCTTTCCAAAGGCCTGGGCATGTGAATAAACCCACTGAACCATTAGCTAATTTTTACAAAAGATGGCAACAATGGAAGAAACAGAGATAATTCCCGAATGGAACATGGCTAACATAGTTTTTTATCAGATACATGAGTAAAACCTCAACATATCCAAAGCCCAAGCCTGCTCTTCTGGGAAACATTCCAATGAGTAGAAACAATCACATGCTGCATATGAAATTTTTTTACAAAAGATGGCAACAATGGAAGAAAAAGAGATAATTCCAGAATGGAACATGGCTAACATAGTTTTTGATCCGATACATGAGTAAAACCTC
This sequence comes from Amborella trichopoda, assembly GCF_000471905.2. The sequence continues at coordinate 1,401,469 of NW_006494943.1, forward strand.
AGCATATCCAAAGCCCAAGCCTGCTCTTCTGGGAAACATTCCAATGAGTAGAAACAATCACATGCTGCATATGAAAAAGGAATCAATTTAGCTACTTTAGCAGGCAGGCAGGAGCTTAAAAAGATTGCTGTACTAAAGATATCGAGGTAAAGGATTAATATATGAATGCTGCTACTTCTTTCAACATAACAAATTTATAATTATGCACCGAGGAGCCCATTGATCAGAATGGCACCTATGGTATTAAAGGAAACTATAGCTTGAGCTGACCTTAAATTTTCAGGTATCTATAGAATAGGATAGACTAAAACCTACATAGCAGCTTATAGCATTGATGCAGCTATGATGCACCTTAGGTGTCATGGCATGCACACAGTAATGAGATATGATGAAAATTTTGATAGAGAACTTATAATTTGATGTTATTCATAATGCAACTGCAGGAAATAAGAGGTTTTTGTTGGGGGTGGGGGAGGTGGGGTTAAGAAGGCCCCTCTTCTTCTACTTCAAATTCCTTGCAAATGTTTGAGAGGGTACAATGTGATAAAGCACCCCCAAGTGCAAGTTATATATGGGCATGGTAGGGAACAAGAGGAAATTCTGGGATTCTAACTTTTCACACTATGGAAAATGTGGGGTGTTGACGTTAAAATAACTCCTAATATGAAACAATGTTTTGAAAGGAAAAGAAAATATATTATCAATTGGAATAAAAGGAAGATGGCATGAGCTTAATATATACAAATAAAAAAGTGTCGCACAAGGGTGAAGTTAAACCACAAGTTCAAAGGTTTTTTTCTTTTATAGAAAAATGACAAGCATTTCCGGACATTGAAATGTTGCATACACATCAAACATAATAAAATAAAAATATATAAGATGTAGTCTACCGTGCATTAGATCCATGGAACTTAGATATCAAAGTGCACAATTTGTCAAAACAAAGTTATCCCCAGACACACCTAAACCCTACTCTCAGTATAGCATTAGTAAGTATAGGCATCTACATAATATATACACTTAAGAGTGTGCAAAAGCATCCCTTCCAATAGATTGACTATGGCACACCCAACAAAAAATTGGGGCGTACATGCATCTTTATATGGCGAATCCAACAAAAATAAAATGTAATTCAAATAAAAAATAAACGAAATACTCTTGAAACATTTCTGGGTATTCTGGCAAAATTTCTATTTGAATCAATTTTTTTTTATTTGGTGCACCCTTATTAGATGCATGTACGCCCCACTTTTCATGTGAATAAAATTTGTAAGAGAACTTAAAAAATAATATACAATATCAATTTTGGAGCCATCAGATAGGCCTAAGTTCTCAACCATTCAAGGGTGATAGGCCTAAGCATCCACATAATGTGGACGCAAGACCAACAAATTTAGTAAAGTACAATATCATATAGTATGAAAGGTTAACTTTCTCAAAAAAAAAAAATTATATAGAATGAGATCTGGTCACTGGTCATGGTGTTGACAGTTGCAAAAGGACTTTCCAGGTTCGAATCCCACTGCTGACCCCCAAAAGAATAAATAAAAATATAGTATGGAATGCTACAAAATACAGTTATTTATTCATCATATATATGTGTGCCGACAGATATCCACACTGCCATAATTTCCTGTATCCAAGGTGTTTTTCATACAGGATTTTGAGTTGAGGCTTAAAAGCGAAAAACGAAAAAACAGGTTGGAACCACCCAGCATCCCCTATGATATCTACCAAGGATCTACACTTAATTTTGGCAAAGGAAAATTGTTTCATGCGTTGGGGGATGCATTTCTACATTTGTGTCTCCCAAGGTATAAAGCATCCATCTTAAAGATAGATACAAATGGGTGGTCCATCTAAAAAAAGTTGAAACTAACGGTCCAAATGTTTTCTACGTAAAATTATTATTTTTAATTTTTAAAATTTATTCATTTTTTCATATTCATGATCCCCATGTTAGAGATTATATATCCTCAAAAATTGGGTCCAAAAATCCATCTCAAAAATTGATTTTTTAGAGGGGACTCATTTCTACATGAACTCATAGAAACCGCGTCCTTTAGAAAAATAGGTTGTTCATGTCAAACTGGGACCAAATAAATGAATTTTTAAAGCAAGAATATAGAGAAAGATGAAGCGTGTAATGGTGTTTGGAGACAACCTTGTGGGGTGTAGCACAAGGCCATACTATGATACCATCTAATTTTGGTTTAGGGTTCCAACAACAGGGCACCCCACAGAGAACCTGTGGGTTTTTCAGAGCCACCATTTTCACTGCTCTCCCCTTCTGCCTAGAACCCTTCTCTAAAAAACCCTGGAAAATCAAGAAATCAAGTCCAAATAGAAAAAAAATTTAAATCTTTGTACACCTAGAACAATCACAGAAAGAAAATGGGTGTTGCCTTAAATAAGTAAAATAACTAAGAAAGAGATCTTGATCATTTTGTGATGGAGAACCATGAACAATCAGTCTCCTCTTCTGATGAGAGAACCTCTCTGTATTAAGCCTACAAGAAGAACTATCCCCTAAACCCTAGAGAATAGGGAAAGGAGAAGTGGAAGAGATGTTTTGGAGAAACAGAAGTGGAGGAGATGTAAAGATTTTTAGTTGATCAATAAACATACATAACATTGGGAGTTGAGTGATTTCGTTACTGACCATAAAACAAATAAAAGATACAGATTATTTTCAACATTAAGTTTATCGAGGGAATTGCCATGTCTCATTCAAGAAATGTTGTTGTCTCTTGAGAACCAAGTTCCTAGTCTTCATTGTTGAAGAACAGTGCGTTGATACAAAGAGGAAAGCCCACATAGATTGGAATGATATCATCCATAAAGTAAACTCCTTACACATTAAACACTTTGAATGATTTCCAACATCTCTTCCACAATCATACTACCAATCACCATCGCCTCCAACATTTGAACATTCCCAAGTCTCCTTTTATGAGTAGCTCACACTAATTGGTTGTTATTTCTATATAAATTTTTGCCGATAGTGGGAAGCGTTTCCCCCCGAGGAAAATGACTGTACTTGAACATGCCCCAGGGACCACTTCACACAAATTTGTAAATTTCCATATCAATGAGAATTAAATACATACAGACATACACACAACACACACACACACACAAACAGCCACAGCCACGCCCACACCCACACCCACACATGCACCGCACAATCAATGAGACTTAAAGTTAACAATACATGCATATATATACATACATATGCCTATACGCGTGCGCGCACACAGAAACAAACACTATTTGTATCTGCATCCACCTCAAACAACAAATCCATCCCTTGTGAAGCCAACTCACCAATCACTTTTCACACTTCTATTGTGTGGTCGCATGCCAAAACACATTGAATATCTCACGATAATAAAAAATTAGGCAACCTTCCCAAAAGTGTTAAAACCTTTAGAAGGTTAATGATTTGTGATTCAATCTCAACCATATATGCTATATTTATATATTTTCCTCAAGAAACTTCTTCTAACATCTTTCCATGCCTCTTTCAAACAAGATCTTTCTATTTTTTCTCAACTTCTGGACCTATAATCTGCAGCAATAGGAAAGTCCCCCCATCTCTGCCATTCTCATGAGTTATCTTACAGCCACCAAAACATAGTAAATCACCATTAGAAGCCTTCTTATATCATCTTGAAGCTCCTAGCACCCCTCATCAATATTTTAGAACATAGAACACTAAAATCAGCATCTTCACCGCCACATTCCATGTTTACGAGCTATGTCCTAAAGTCATCTTGCAATAATCTCCAACATTGCAATCCCAACTACCTAACCTTTGCCCAACTCACCTTACTCTATTGTATTAAACCTCCTTTGCAAATTACATTCTGATTGGATCAGATGTAGTCCCAAAAGTACAAGTTCACCACATGCTCCTTATTCCTTCCTATCTGCTCACAATGACCTTGATATATTTGGCAAAATGCCACCCAAATGCTATGGATTTTGCCTGGATCACTTAATCACTTAGTATAAGCCCCATTTTGAAAGTTGCACCACCTTTTAAATAAAAAATAAACCCAAGTGCAAATTAACCTCGAGGACAACATACCCATGCAATAGGCTCACGGTCAACTTGACATCAACACTATAGGCACCTCCAAACCCCTTGAGATTTGGGAAAACATTTTACAATGGTATTTCAAACATTTTCACCAATTCCTACATTCTAGGCCATTTGGACACCATTTGGTCCAACATGTCAAGTTCACTGCAAGGCACTATTCATGGCACTGTAGCTTCACAGTGGACCCGACGAAAGCCTTGATTTCCACACCAAATGTCCTGATTTTCAATGGCCAATATTCTGACTCAACTGGAAACCAACATCACATATTTCTAAGCTAGGGACTACATGGTCATTTTGCATTGTTGTAGAGCATGTCATAAAACACCCCCAAATGGTTTTTGCCTAAACAGGTGTGAAACAAAGGGTACCTATTGCATCACAAGAGGTAATGTTCCCTATGGATTCGAAGCTTAGTCATAGGGACATCATGCTGGGAAGCCATTCCCTAAAACCAGGGTTCCTAGAGTGATTCCTAGAAAATTCCTAGCATTTCCTTGCACCCTCTACCATAGATATTTTGCAAGTTTTCTCAATACCCAAATTAGAACCACTAAACATCTTCTTGAGATCTACAAATAAAGGGAACTAGAACTGGAGGAGCCACAAATATGTTTATGTGAATGTCAACACCCGAACCCAAGAGTTTTTTCGGTTGTTTGTATATGTGACGATGGGTCACACTAAGGAGGACTGCCTAAATATCCTTACACAAAAGTCACATGGGAGTTTGGATTTAGTCTTCAATGTGCTTGGAAATTATTCCAAGGACAAGGATATGAAAAAAGGAATATATCTTTCCTAAATGCAAATCAGTAATGGGAATTTTTTTAAAAAAAATAATTAATCTCATCAGTTGGAAGCACAAGATGTATAAGTATGGGGATTCCTTTTAGAAACAATTAATTGCATAAAATTTCCGATTTTTCTACGGAGAATTAAAGACTGCACAAGAGTGAATTCCCACTTGTATGCAACAAAAAACATAACTTGAAGGTTACATTGAATTTTATGAGCTCAATACCTTGATTCAAACTAACATTTTAAGAAGCCATGATGCATGCTGGAATAGTCTGTGTTAGCTTTAATGTCTTGCAATATGATAAATTAAGTGTTGCCATTGCCAAACAGAGGAACAACAAGAAGTCGGAAGCATTACGTCAACTACTAAATAGAGCCACTTCAAACCAAAATCGTTTGACGCACTACCTCAGCTAAAGGAACCACATCTTGAAATAGAAATCCTGCTCTGAACCAATGTTCCCTTGCTGGTTCCTTTGCAATTTCTAACTGTAAATCACTTACTCATAATCAACAAAAAAAAGAAGAAGCAAGAAAATCATGTACTCTATTCTTCCATCCAAGTTCAAAGAAGGCTTTGGTAGTGAAGCTCATAAATACCATGTGCTAGCCTGTGTCGTATATATAACTAGATACTAACTAAAATTGATGCCATATACTAAAGCTAGGGAATTTTTCTCATGGGGCATACACACTTTCAGCCCCATGGTGATCAGAAACATCAATCATTTCGACCAATTCAGTACTTCCTTAATCCTAGAATTAAGGTATCAAACAATGACTTCAATCTTACAAGCAAACAAAAGCTTAACCAGGGCTAGCTAAACAAAACACAGATGGCAATATAACAAAAGGGAAAAGATTTCCATACTCAGAAATCATGCATAGAAACCCTCAATATGAGTACCCTACAACACAAGCTACATGGCACCATTTCTAAAAATCGATATAACCACACTTTTGTGGCTCACATCTCAAATCATTTCTCCCATTCAGGAACACATTGTTTATTTCTTTACTTCATTAGAAAATAAGGTTCTTTTCCAAAAACCAGTAACCATTATCTTTCTAACCTAGGTGACGGAGAATGCCTAAGAAACATATAAGAGAGGGGAAAGAAGAAAGGAGACAATTTTGTACGACAAACCACTAAGGAATTCCAAAGAATCCATGAAATTTCAACAAGGAATTGTCAAGCAAATGTTAGTTACACAGAACAATAAACCAATGAAAGATTCATGCAACAAGGCTCAATAATGAGAGTTACCCAGAAAAGATAAGTTTCGAGTTTTATTATGCAGAAGCACTCATTAAGTGATCCATCAAGGTTTAAAACTAAAAAGCCCTATGTTTCTCTTGTGTCACTTAAAAGCAAAAACGTGACCTTTTCATTTAAGATGCTAATTCCACATTACTGTTCACTAAATTTGGACAAATTATCTCACTATCACAAAAAATATTTTGTAGGGCTCAATCCTATCGACTTTTTATTCCTCTCTTTTATTAGTTCCAAACCTAAAGACATTTTGGTAAGGCACTAAGGTCTGAAATTGGAAGATCACATCGCTCAGAATCACTGTCTGAGTTGAACATAGTTTACAAATTGCAGAATTTAACCAAAGTCACATTCTTTTTAGCAGCTTGATATTTTAACTCTTAAAGCAAATGATGCAGTCAAGAAAGAACCCAAATATTACAAATACATTAGAAAACATGAAAGAAAATATCATCTCGGGTAAAATATGACGACGATACTTGCAGATGCAAATCGCCCAAAAAACAATTACCCAGCATATAAAGTTGAGAGAATCCAACTCACTTCAAAGTTATTTTTTTTATTTTTAAATAACTCACATCAACATTAGTAGTAAACGAAGAGGAGCCTCCTCTACTTTTGTTCTTTTATTTGTTCATCTGAATCTGAATCACTGGCATTGTACCCTGCATAAGGTTAGACAATCAAAATTGCTGAAAAGCCAACAAAAGAAGGAAAAGAATCGAAATGGACTTAAATTTGATGAAAATGCTCTTATCGCTAACCTGGATGCTTGTCGCTAACCTTCCAAACTGAAGACCGGTTCTTCGAAGCTTTTGTGAGCCATGCCCTACCCTAAGACACCCACAACCCCATATAAGATTAAAGAAACTAATGACAAAAAACAAAAAATCAACAGGCACAAAAATTCCCTCCATCAAAATAAATATTAAAAAGATAAAGATAAAAGAAACCAAGCCATAACCCAAAAAAGGCGCACTTCAACTATCTCCCTACAGCATCACAACACATATTGACAAATCAAATCACCTCCAAATTCGACCCAAATTACAAATTTCATGGAAAATCCAAAATTATGAAAACTAAAAGTTCAAACATGAATTAACAAACCCACGAGATCATAGATAACCAAAGGAACCCAGATCAACAAAAGAGATCGTGATTCAGAAAACCCCAACTCTGCCTTGGATCGCAAAACCCAAAAAGCCACTAAAACCAGGAAAGATTAAATAAAAGAGAAAAATACTGAGACTAAACCAAAACCCAAAGATGTCGACTTTTTGAAAGGACAAACTTTAAAAACACAAAATCCAATAATCTTCAAAAGAAAAGAACAAAACCAAAGAACCTCATTCAAAACTAAGAAGAGCCCAACAAAACCCACAAGAAGAAAAACAATTAATCCACCATATAAAACACAAATAACAAAAAAAAAAAAAAGAGAGAAAGGAAGAACAATCAAACCAAACAAACAGAGAAATATTATATGCACCTTTTGGGCATCACGAGGAATACCATAGCCACTGTAATACATCTGTCCAACAAGGACCTGCATCGAACTATCGCCTGCTCTTGCTTCTTTAAGGGTGTCTTGAAACCATCGTTTAACACAGTCGGCCACGACCTCAGAAAGGGGCAACCTGTTATGGTTTTGTGGACTCTGAGTCATTGGAACTTCTTGAAACGGTTTTGTTTTGGGGAATTTCGATTTGGGTTTTGCTGAGCTGCTGCTTTTGGGGGGCTTCACTTTGGCAACGTTATGGAATCTGGAGACAGAGAGAAGGGAAAGCCTGCCCATAAACAGAGAGCGCTGTAGGGAGAGAAAGGCCTAGAGAGAGAAAGCGAAACTTTGGACATGAAAAGAATCAAGAGAGAGAGAGAAAGCTTTGCTGTTAATTTACTTAAAAAATGAGAGAGAGAGAGAGAGAGAGAATCCGGGAAGAAGTAGAAGCACGAGAGGAAATTGATGGATACGAAAACGAAAGATACTGTTTGAGAGGAAATTGGATACTGACTGGAACAGAGGTAGAGGCCAAATGCCCTAGTCGTCATCTCCAAGGAACTCGATCACCGTCCACTTTTTTCGGAATTCCAAAACGTAAAAATAAATAAATAAAATAAAATTCTCCAAAAGACGCCCACCTCAAAAATTTCAATGAAAGAGGTCGTTTGAAATGATCATCGAAAGAAGTTGTATCAAATTTTGGAAATACTCCATCTTGTAAAGTATTTTTTTGGACCTTTAATTTTTAAGATTTTTAAAGTTTTTATAGATCTACTATATCTACACTTATTTTTTTAACTTTAAATTTTATAATTAAATATAAATATATATTTTAAGGCTGTAACAAAGATTTTTTCTATTAAAATTACATTTCTAAATACTTTTTAAAAGTGGGTTTTACTTTGATTGTTCATAGGCTCGGCTCTACACAAACTGCACCTTATCCAAAACATGTCACTATAGACTTCAGAAAAAAAAATAGTCCACGTAATCAAAACAAGAAGGAAAAAGTTTAATATAAGTACTAAGACTCTAAACAATCATATTAAGGTATACCTCAAAAATTTTATTAAAAAAGGTTGTTTTGATGGCCAAATATCCTTAAATTGATCATCTCCGCCTCCAGATGCATAGGGGTGGCAATGGGTCGGGTCTGGTTGGACCCGGACCTAGACCCGAATGTATTTAGGTCCAGATTTTGGAACCCCCGACCTGTCTGGTCCAACAATTGGACCTATACCCATACCCGTTAGGTCCCGGGTCTTGTTGGGTCCATTGCAACCCTCACCATGAGCTTTTTTTTTTGTTGCCTATGGTGGTAAATAACAGAGAACTGATTTTTAAGGGGTGGGCGATTAGAGATAGAGACATTCGAGATCCAGAGAGAGCTATGTCTCCAAGAAATTGAGAGAGGGACAATTGCATAAAGGGAGGATGACGATAGGGTTTGGTTGTTTGGGGAACCAAGAGAAGACGTGAAGACAAAAAGTATTGAAATGATTTTAGAGTTGGGGCTTTGGCCTTTGGGTAAACTAAAAATTCGGTTCCAAATACCCGTCAGGTACCCGGACCCGAGACTATCTGGGTATCCTTTATTAGACCCAGACACGGGCTGTACCTGCGGTTCCAAAACTTGGACCCATACCTGGATCCATGTCGGGTATACCCAATGGGTATGGGTTAGGTCCAAGTCCATTGCCACCCCTAAAGATGGATGGACATGAGAAAAAAATGGATTTCAAGTTTTGGAAATAGTGCATCTTGTAAAACATTTTTAGACCGTCAATTTTGAAGATTTTCAAGTTTTCATATATGTGCTTGATCTATACTATTTTTAAAACTTAAATTATATAATTAGAGATGAAAATATATCACAAAGATTTCTAGTATCGAAACCACATTTCTCGATACTATTTGAAGGTGCACATTTTTTTTAACAATTTATTTGAAGGTGCGCTTTACTTTGATTATTTACATCCTCGGTCTTATACAAATTGCACCAAAATAACAATGACCAATGACTTTTGTTTTGAAATTTATCTTAACTTCTTGTATTATATGTGGAATTAAAGCAAAAAAAAAAATTAGGAAAAATTACATAAATATCCATTTTAGCTTCCATTATTATCAAAATACCAAATACTTCATGTTATTACTGATATGTCCGTTTTTTGAACTTCATAACAATTTTTTTAAAAAAAGCGAAACTACCTATTTTCGGTTTTTCAAAACCGAAATCCTGCCAATTTCAATTTTTGAAAAACCAATAATTTAAAATTTTTCGATTCTTCAAGAACCGAAAATTTTTTCTCTCCCTTGTGGGTCCTCTGCATATTCTCTCTTTACCTCTCTCTCTCTACATTACACGGATAAAAATGGTTTTTTTTTTAACTCTCTCTCCCTTAACCCTGCATCTTTTTTTGGGTAAGTTTCAGCTAGCGTCTTGAGAGGAATTTGGCCTGGTTTGGATATTTGACAAGAGATCTCTTCTTGAAGGTAGGGCGTCATGGGCTGGGTCATCAACAAACTGAAACTTTCCATTTTACGCAATTTTTTGCAGGTTTTCTAGATCTTCCAAGTCTTTGCACTCAGAGCGAGCTAGGACTTACAATTTTAGCAAAAATTTTAGAAAAAATAGGTAAGAGTTTAAAGAGAAAAGACATGGTTAAACGTGGGGGTGAAAGGAAGGGTAGAAAGAGAATGTGTTTTAAAAACAAAAAAAATAAATTTGGTTGTTCAAAACACTGAATTTAAAAACAAAAATCGGTTTTTGAATTTGATTAGTAGAGAGAGAGGTAGAGAGAAAATACATCGAGGACCGAAAAGAGAGAAAAAAAATTCGGTTCTAGAATAATCGAAATTTTAAAATTTTCGATTTTTCAAAAACTAAAATTTTCCTGATTTCGGTTTTCGAAAAACCAAAAATTGACCTGATTTCGATTTTTCAAAAACCGAAATGAGTAGTTTCATCTTTTTTCAAAAAATTTGTTATGAAATCTATAAAATGGACTTATCAATAACAACTCAAAGTATTCGGTATTCTGGTAATAACAAAAACTAAAATGGGTATTTACATAACTTTCTCAAAAATTTATGTAAGGGTATTTTTTATGACACAATGATAACGTGATATTTTGAGACATTATCTATAATCTTGATTTTAGAAAAGATAGAAAGGGATTGTGATGCATTTGATTGAGAAAAACATATTCTCTAAAATCTAAAGTATTGTTAATTACCCAAAGGGAAAGTATATAATCAGACCATTTACCTTTGGTATAAGGTGGTCACAATTAATTTTGGCCCTTGGATGTGAAATTGGATGGCGGCCTTTATTTCATTGACTAAGCTCAAAGCTAAAAATAAAAATTTCTCGAACTTTGTGATAAACCCAAGTTATGAGATGATTCAAATAATATTTTTCAATATACACTATTTTTGGGACTCAATTTTTTCTTTTTTAAATATATCTCAATGTCCAAATGATCAATTAGAGGATTATGAGCTTTTTTTCCGTGCACCTTCATTCTATAGTTTAAGGTTCATGCTTATATAAACTTTCCAAAGAAAAATGTTGCAGTGTAGTCTTGTAGGATCATATTATTCAGTCCCTGATGTAAAATATCTATTCGGATAAAAAATTCAAACCCTCTTAATAAATAATAAGTGTGTCATTATTCTAAACTTGATATCAAAATAGATAAGAAATATATTTTACCGAAGCGAACAAGCATACAATATAAAGCTGCAGGAGCACCTTGTGGATAAAAAAAAGAAACCTTACATTTGCCTATATGTAATGAGATTAGTCGTCTCATCCAATATTTGAAAAAAAATCCGATGTTTGAAAAAAATAGACAGGTGACCGGGATTGCCCATCAAGAATCGATCCGATCGTGATTTTGAGACTTAAACATTCAAAGAATCATTAGAAATTCTTATAAATATGGGTGCGGTCCATATTTCTTATTATTTTACAAAAATATATGAATATTGAGAGTTTATTTGTTTGTTTGGATGCAGTTGACAATTACATTTATCATAGAAAAAAAGAGCATATAGTCATATTATAACATGAAAAAAAAATTCTTTAAAAATTTGCTTTTTCGTGAAAAGCAATTTTCAAAAAATTCTCCAAAATATTGGATTATTATCCCTAATTCTTCCTAAGAGCATATGCATCAAAATTCAATAATAATGGATAATATTGTTCCTAAGAGCATATACATCAAAATATTGGATAATATTGGATTATTATCCCTAATTCTTCCTAAGAGCATATGCATCAAATTTTGATTTTCGTATTATAACATGAAAAAGAACTTTTTCCTTTTTTTTAAAATGCCATTTTTCCTTAAAACTTAAAAAATTCAGCCATAAAAATCAAAATAATTGTAAAAAATAAAAATAACTCTGATTATTGACACTAATCCTTCTAGATGTCATATTCATCGAAATTCCCCAGCAAATTTCCATATAATAACATTAAAAAAAGCTTTTCAAATGCTAATTTTTCTTGAAAAGTAAAAAATCGAGCCATAGAGTTTAAAATAATTATAAATATGGAAAAATCTTATTACTAACACTAATCCTTCCTAAGAGCACATGCATAAAAAAGCCCTAATAAAATTAAGCAACTCACTAACAAAATTTCCATAAATGTATCAAACCCTAAACCAAGCTTCTTTTGAGCGAAATCTATAAAATAATCAGTATAGATTAAACAAATTGGAGAAATATAATTGTAGAGACATTGAATAGGATACATTTGAACCAAATTCCACCAAATTTGGTTAAAAAATGACTAAGAAATCCGTGTTTAGGCAGATTTCAGAACCCTAACCATAATGAAATTTCACGCAATAAAACTCAAGAAAAGATATAATTTTATAAATATATTTACTTATTATATATCCAATCTAAATGCTTAGAAATCCATAGCCCTCTTCAATTTTTAATGGATTTCAAGATTCCCGAAGCTGTGAGAACCAAATAACTTCCGGGCCAAATCACCATAAATCCATTGTTTAATCTCATAAATCGAAACACGATTTAAAGGGTTCAATTACCTACAATTAGAACTAAATTTTAGAGAAAAGGGTTCTAATTGAAGCTGAAAATAAAAAAATGGTGGATTTTTCAAAACAATAAAAAAAGTTTTATTTTATTTTATGGAAAATCAAAGGAAGAATTTATAGAATTTTTTCATATACCTAGGTCTTCTTATAGCCCCATTTCAATTATTGAATTTCATTATCAAACTGAAAAAGCACAAAATAAAAAATGAAAAAGAGGCTGCAACTCTCTATTATTGGTGCTCAATAAGGGAATTGAGGCTGCAACTCTCTATTATTGGTGCCCAATAAGGGAATTGCTATGCCCCTATAGAGAAGTGGCGATTCTTTGGTAGGAGTAGGCAACCATTTTCTAGAACCGGCTAATGTTTTATGGGTCTTGTTAGGCTGCATCACTTGTAGTGTATATCCTTAAAGTCTTCAACATTTTTAGATATTTAAATACCCTTGAATTGTAGTACAAATTTTTTCAAATAGGGATATTTTGGTAATTTAGAAAAGTAGTATGGATATTTCTATAAGAAAATAGTGACATTCTATTAGTAGTTAAAAAATAATTAATGCATTTTTTGGGTAACGTTGCATACAATGTGGTGATGTCATTATCCACTATTGTTAATAAATGTTTTTGTTTATATTAAGAATTTCTACTTTTACCATTGATTAATTATTTAAAATACCTCTAAACAAAAACTGACTAAACTATAAGATTTTAAGGGTATACACCATCAAGTAGTGTAGCCTAACAAAACCCATTTCGGATATATTAAGTAAACCAACACGGTGCCACTGATTCTTGGGTAAGATAAACAGATTCAATTGTAGATAGCATTTTTTTAAAGGGTTCGGTTTGTATAGAGCCAAGGCTCTAAACAATCAAATTAGAGCCCACCTTCAAATAGTGTTGAGAAATGTGATTTCAATCCTAAAAATCTTTATGATAGCCTTAAAATATATTTCACCTTTAATTATAAAATATAAAACTTAAAAAATAGTGTAGATCGAGCAGATTTAAGAAAACATGAAAAACTTGAAAATTGACAGTCCAAAAATGTGTTACAAGATGCACTCTTTCCAAAACTTGAATTCCATTTTTTTTCATGATCATGCATCTTGATGCCAAGCCGATCAATTTGAGAATATTTGGGAATCAAAACAACTTCTTCTAGTAAAAATTTTGATGTGGGCTTTAATTTTGATTGTTTAGAGCCTCGGCTCTATTAAACTTTTCCCTTTTTTTTAAGGAAAATTATTTCATTCGCGCTACACCGCATTGCTGCAATATGTAGTCCAAAGCTAAAAGGCACCCATCTTAAAGATGGATGCAAATAAGTGGTCCATCTAAAAACATAACTAACTATCCAAATATTTCCTTAATATAATTATTATTTGTAATTTTTAATTTTATTTTATTTTCCTATCATGATCCCCATGTTAAGGATTATATATCATCTAAAAACTAGGATCAAATTATATTTAGAAAATATACTATTTGCCAAGCCCGCATTTCTACGATATGCGGGCTGGCCGCTTAGAAACCGTGCCCTATCTTAAACTTAACTCATTAAAGGCCCACAAAAATGTTTAACTATTTTCTTTACAAGCGCTGCTGTGGGTGCATACTATACACTTACTCTGCATATTATACACCTGCTCTTTTGGTAAAATAAATTTTTTTATCCAAAATTCTGGGATCTATTTAGAATCACCAGATAGTTATGTATAAAAAATAAGGCTTTTGATTTCAATTTAAACAGATATATATTCGATTATTAAGTTTATAATGTGATCTTGTAAGAGCATACTACAGGACTTTCCTTTTCGGCTGAAAAAAAAAGTGTGGGGGGTTTAAAACGTGAGTGGTGAGCCACTCTAGTTATGTAAAAATTGATTCTATACTTCTAGTTCTAAAGAGATAACTCTATAAAAAAACGAAAAAGTTTACTTAAAATGTAGAATTACAGATACACCTCAAAAATCCAACGGAAAATATTGTTTTAATGTTGAAAAGCCCTCTAATTGATCATCTCGATGTCGAGATTAATGAACATGAAAAAAAAAAAAGATTTTTAGTTTCAAAACTAGTGCATCTTGCAACACATTATCTAGACCGTCCATTTTCAAGATTTTCATATGTTTATAGATCTACTTGATTTTAACTAATTTTGAAGTTTAAAATTTTATAATTTGATATTAAAATAGATTTTCAGATAATCCTAAAAAAAATTTACACCAAAATTACATATTATGATAAAATTTGAAGGTGCACCTTAATTGGATTGTTTAAGATTGCAACCTTATTGAAACATACGCATAAAAAAAACACAAGGAACTCACTTAGGAACTTTTCCACAGGGGGCATTTTAAGAAAAAGTGAAAAAACAGCGCCGAGCATAAAATCTGAAATATTAAAGATATTTTTATTTCACAAATTCTAGGGGATATTAGCGTAAATTTTCCTCTTTAAATGTTACTTTTTAAATATTTTGTTACTAATGCATAAAACTACAGAGGTAATGAGAGACCCAACTAGTTGCTATTGGAACACTGCATCCACTAGCTTTTCAATTTGACTTTTATGAGCAATAAAATTTTTTTTTGTATTTTTGGGTAATTCAATAGGGATGAGTGGCCTTACCATTTTTGAAATAGTTAGTGGCTTTTGAAAGTGTTAGTAGGAATGGAAGCCATAACATGCAATTGAGGTATGAGGTGTACTACCTGAATTGCAACCTCATTACTCTCCTAAACTAAACAGTCTCTCTTCCCACCCTAACGGTTAGATTTCATTACTCGCCTAAACTAAACAGTATCTCTTCCCACCCTAATGGTTAGATTTCTCTCACTATGGACTTGAGCATCCATAGTATAGTATCAGTGTTTAAAAAAACGGATTGATGACTTTTATGCCACTTTACACCACTCTGTAAAATTGAGGAAATCCCTCTCTACTACTGCTCTATATGTTTTTAATGTGGAAATATAGAAACCTGCACTTATTTTTCGATATAATAGTTGCATTCTTTTTATGTGTACCCATATTAGGAAGGTAGTTCATTGCATATCTTACGTTCTTTAATAGTATACAACTTTGTAATCCAATAATTAGAGCTCGGGTTTACATATTCCATAAACTCAATAATACATCTTCATGGGAGCTTAAGACCCAAATATACAAAAATACAGTTTCTAATATGGTATCAGAGCAGGCCGAACTATAGCTTGCCAATGTTGTTTCGTCTCTCTTGATCGTAGTCCATGTGGGTTTATCCATAGTCGTGGATCGAGTTGAAGCCGTCCCTATTTCTCTCTCGTTCTTTGCCTCGTTTTCATAAACACCGTCACTTTTTCCTATTGCAAAGTCATTCATTTTTGCACACATCGTCACAGTTTCAATTGAGTTGGCTTTTGCTTTGGGTTCCGTTGGGTTGTTTAGTTATTCATGGGTTTGTGATCTGAACTAGTAGCATCCGTATTTTGTTTTAATGACTTCAAGAGTTCCATCAGCTTTTATGCCCAATCGTAGGTATTCAAAGCCAATTAAGCACTTTCCATAGTGGGGTGTTTTTTCCCTTTTCTTTGCTTCCCATTCGTTTGCTTTCAGGACATTGTTCTCATTGTATATAATCCCTAACAATAAATGAACTTTGAAAACTTTTAAAGGTATTTTGGTCAAATACTTTTATAATTAATTTTTTTAATATTTTTATTAGGTGCACTTAAATGAAAAGAATGGATTTTACAAATTTCATGCAATTTAGATTTGTAAAAAAAAAAAAATTAAAATTAAAATACGAAATACAGTTGTGGCTGTTTGATCCATATTGTTGGGCTTAGACTATTCCATTAGCCCATGGCCTGACAAGATATTTTTCCTCTCTCTCTCTCTCTC
>NW_006494943.1:1418144-1470884 GCF_000471905.2 Amborella trichopoda
AGGTACGTTACTTTACGTATTGTTTAGTACGTCACTACTACTAACGAACCAACTACCCTACTNTCTATTAATTAAGTAGTTGTTGTTATTAGTTATTATTATTATTATTATTATTATTATTATTATTATTATTATTATTATTATTATTATTATTATTATTATTATTATTATTATTATTATTATTATTATTATTATTATTATTATTATTATTATTATTATTATTATTATTATTATTATTATTATTTGGAAATATTATAGAGATCCCCATAGTTTATATATATATATTTTTTTGGGTACTTTAATAGTAGGGATCGAACTTGAGATGTATCCCTGTAAGGGGCTGTTTTGCTACTTAGAAATGCATTTTCAAAAATGGTTTTATATGGATATCGAAATGATGGTTTTGTATACCTTGGATTGCTCCCCTAGCCACAGAGGGGGAACCGAAGGGAGCAGAAATAGGATCTAACATTAGCAGTTATTCCAAAGAAAGATAAGTTGTATTAAAAAAGATTCTTGGGTTTCTTATCGCATGCCGAGAAAGTATCCGTTCCTTGGTTGAAGGCTTACTATTCCTATATGAGTAACGTACCCATTGATACCTCCAATGGGGTGACTTTGTATATCTTGTTAGTGCTTAATGCTTCCCGATTTCACTCTAAATTAAGAATTTTTTTCAAGTGGATACATTGGATCCGTTCATAAATAGCGTTGAGTCATAATCCCATTTTGACTCTGCGTTATCGATTCCACTAAGGCTAGTTATCAATAATGGAATAATTCCTTTCATACAAATAGGGAATGCAACATGGATATAGTAAGTCTCGCTTGGGCTGCTTTAATGGTAGTTTTTACATTTTCCCTTTCGCTAGTAGTATGGAGAAGAAGTGGACTCTAGGGGTATTACTTCTTTTTTTGGTTTTGACTAATTGAATCATTAATGTTCGGCATATATGTTTGGATTGAAAATTTGAGAGTAAAAGTATTTTCACCATAAATTACTTTCCTCATTTCAAACCAAAAATAAAGAAATATGTATCATTGCCTTCCAAAATTGATTTCCAGCTAGCTAGATTTCCTTGTTACGGAGATGCCCATTTTGTAAAATACAACTAATTCCACCCAAACACCCCCATGAAGTAGAGAGAGAAACTATCTCACATTTTAAGTTTTAGAGAGAAAGTATCTTAAAATTTTAAAAAGAGAAATTTTATATAATTTTAAAGAGAGAAACACCTATAACGTTTTAGAGAGATAAACTATCTCAAAATTTTTATATAGAGAAACTATTTCAAATTAAGTTTTAGAGAGAGAAAATATCTTAAATTTTTAGAGAGATTAACTATATCGAATTTTAGAGAAAAAAGTACCTAAAAATGTTTGAAAGAGAAACTATGTCAAAATTTATAGAGAGGGAAACTACCTCAATTTTTAAGAGTTCTAGATAGGAAGTAGATGAAAATTCTTAAAGAGAGAAACTATCTTAAATTTTAAGTTTTAGTGAGAGAAACTATCTCAAAGTTTATAGAGAGAACCTATCTCAAATTTTAATTTTTATAAAGATAAAGTACCTGAAAATTCTAGAGGGAGAAACTATCTTAAATTTTAAGTTTTATAGTGAGAAACAATCTCAAAAAATTTGTAGAGAGAGAAATTATATTTTTAGAGAGAGAAACTGTATCAAATTTTAAGTTTGAAAGAGCAGAAGTACTTAAATGTTTTAGAGAGGGAAACCATCTTAAAATTTTTAGAAAGAGAAACTATACCGAATTTTAAGTTTTAGAGAAAACAAATACCTGACAATTTTTTTAAAAAAATCAAATAACGTACAAGAATGGACTTCTTATTCAATTGGTTGGAACTAAACATGATCGCGTCAAGGCACCTTGGTATTAAGTAATGAACCGTTTGACACTATCACAATCCCTAAAATTGATTTCTTAGGAACATGTTGTTGGATGGTAGCTGATTTTCGTTATGTGCCTTGCCTAAAATATGTAAAATTCATATATGCAGGTCCCCTATGTCATGCATGATATACTTTCTCAACATCTTTGAAGTCAAACGACGAGTGCCATTGGTGAATTTATGAATTAATATAGGCAAAATATGGTATCATTCCCTATTTTTAACTTCTACATCTCATCATATTAAAGAATTAAAAATATTATCTTTAAGCAAAATGATTTCATGTTTTCTATCTTCCAACCTCATAAATCCTTTTTACCATGTATTATTGACCTCAACAACTTCTGAAATGACTCTATCTCTTTCTATATCTAAAACTCTATCTCTCTTTCACGTCATCGTCTCTCTCTCTCAAAACTCTATTTCTCTCAAAAACTCAAACTCCATCTCTCTTTCTCACATTATCGTCTCTCTCTCTCTCAAAACTCCATCTCTCTCTCTAAAACTCAAACTCCATCATTTTCAAAAACCTAAACTCCATCTCTCTCTCATATAAAAGAAGTATACTTGCGTTCGAGTTCAAGCTAAACCCCTTGGCTGGTAAACTCATCAAGAAGGGAAGGGAGAGAGATTGAATTTGAGAGAGAGAGATGTAATTTGAATATAGTGTCATTTTAGTATTTGTTTTGATAAAAAAATTATGGTTAAAAAGGTCCAGGGGATTATAAGATAGAAAAGATGGAGACATTTTGCTTACAAGTAATATTTTCAATTCTTGGGTCTCATCATATATGGAAGTTAAATATTTTCAATTCTTAGGTCTCATCATATATGGAAGTTAAAAACATATGATAAAGAGATATTTTCCTTTTAATATAAGATGCATATATTTAAAAAAGTAGAATCAAATATGCACTTCAAAAATCCATTGGAAAAAGTTGTTTTAATATTGAAAAACCCTTGATTATCTCGACATCAAGATGTATTTATGAAAAAAAAAAAATTTAAAAAAATATTTTAAGTCTTAAAAAATAGTGCATCTTGCAACCCATTTTATAGACCATCTATTTTCAAGATTTTTATATATTTATAGATCAATTTGATTTTTCGAGAAAATATATCCGTACTATCAATTTTTAGGTTTCATATCTCATTATACCCAAAGTTTCAAAATATGTCTTGGGCCATAAAAATCCTATGTTTTATATCTTCTTACTCCGTAATTAACTTTACCTAATTTAATACTATTATTTTTAACCCAAACAAATATTAGAAAAATGACTCTTTTTAAACCCATCCACTCTCTCTCCTTCGTGACTTCCCAAACCCCCTTTCTCTCTTCTTTCCCCGTGACTCTTACGCTCTCGCTCCCCTTGTGTTTTTCCAAACCTCTTTCTCTATTGTGTTCCCCTAAAACTCACAAATAATTTCAATTTCATTTTTTTTGCTTTTTCCATTAATTCATAGAATTTAAATATTTTTATCAAAAGAACAAACCAAATTCACAGCCTGTCAAGAAAACAGATGGCAACTCTCTCTCTTTTTCTGTGCTTGTGAATAGGCTCTCTTGTTTCCCATATCATTTCCAGCATTATATGAAAGATTCAAATTTTATGTTGTTACTCCTATTAAATGGCTAATTCTCCATTTTGCCAAACGTGAAGTTCCTATAAAAAGTTAAACTCTTTATAAATCAATTTAATGGTATCTCTTCATTCCCACACCATCCACAGTTCAACCCAAACTTCTACCATGCCCAAAACCTTTTCATATACAACATAAAAGAAAGAGGGGGCGAGAGAGATCATGTTCTCAACGCTGCTATGACCATATTCTCAACACTGCCATGCAGAACCATTAGAACCCTTACCAGATAAATCTTGCTCCCATCCTCAACAATTTCTTCGCCAACATGAACACCTTCTTGAGCTTGCAGAAACAGGCAATGGCCTCCTCTGGTAATGGCCTCTCCATTTCCCTAACCTCCTCCAACCGGGGAGCCAAAAGCTTCATCGTCCCCGCCAAACTCTGCACTCTATGTCTCTCATCACTTATTGATCTATTGGTTACCAGGCCCGAATCCACTATTAAAGGACATGCTGGGTCTTTGGCTCCCCCTCGGCTTTTTTCATCTCTATTTTTCTAGAATTAGAGCCTCTTAAAAAATGGGCTTTTTGGAATCAAACCAAGTTAACGGTGGGGGCCATTTTTTAGAGAGAGAAATGCCCAACCCAATTGGGGAGAGAGAGAGTGAGGGGTTGGAGAAAGACGGGAGAGAGAGAGTGAGGGGTTGGATAAAGACGGGAGAGAGAGAGCGTGAGAGAAAGGGTTTAGGAAAACTTATTTTTATCATATTTATTTAGGCTAAAAAATAGGATTAAAGTGAAACGATTTAGTCGTTAGAAGACATAAAACCTAGGATTTTTATATTTCAATATATATTTTAAAACCTTTGGTCTATTGAGATATGAAATATAAAAATAAAAGATACGGAGATATTTTCCTTTAATTTTAACTATTTTTAGAGTTTAATTATATACAAAGATATTTTCTTTTAATTTTAACTAATTTTGCTCCGACTCCACTTCCACTATTGCTTTGTAAATGTGAGACTCCTCAGCGTCTAACGTGCCACCTAGAGCTCTCATCTGTGTAGGTGCATGTGCATATGTGTGTGCGTGTGCGTGTGCGTGTGAAAGAGAGTAAAGGCCGAGTACAACGCCTCTCATATATTCTTTGATTCTGAATTTGCAGGGATGCGACGGGTCAATCCTTCTTGACTATAACTCGACCTTCACCGGAGAGAAGACTGCAAGGCGAAACGCAAACTCAGTAAGAGGCTTTGAGGTCATTGATTCGATCAAAACCGCAGTCTACCACGCCTGCATGGGGAGCGTGGTGGCGTGTGCCGACATCCTTGCTGTGGCAGCTCGGGACTCTGTGGTTGCGGTGAGTGGCTCATGGCTCGAGCAATGGCTCTAAGCACTCTTTCTTAGCTCGAACCGAACCCATGCCCAAATCATGGGTACGTTCCACCCCTAGTTATTAGACAAACATGAGAAGTAATATTTTCAAAAGTATGCAAAAACAAAGGGTAACTTCAAATTTCTTGGGTGTATTTCCTTATTTTCACCTATATAGCTTATACTTTGTGAATGGGTAAGAAAATATCATACCTCAACCGTATATGTCATGGGGTAAGAAAATATTTTCAAGAAAATATCATATTGGCAGTTAGGGGTGTACTAAAGATGAATAATACTATTTTTTTTTTACTAATAAATAGTCCTATGGTTGCTCATACTCCAATGTTTGTCATAGTCAAAATTTGTTTTTTTCTTTTTTTTTTTCAATAGAGAATATATTTGGGAGTTGATGTAGGTGGGGTTTTGCTTACGCCCTTCATTCGTTGGCCGTTTCTAATAATTTCGAAACATCCACTTGCTTAAGTAGGAAGAAGTAAAGAATGACCACTGCCTGTCACTGTCCGATGGTTGTAATCACTAATCTAATGGAGGTTGAGGCTCTCAAACAGGAAAATTAAGAAAATCAAATCTTGTACTCCAACTTTAGCTAATTAAGATCTGACCGGTCAATTAGTATTTGCTTTACAAAACACTAATTGACCATGGAAAATCAGGAAAAACTAGTATTTTTTCAGTTTTGAGTGGTCAGACCCGTTTTGACTAATTGAACTCGATAACACAATGTTGGAAAATTGTTTTTGTAATATATGTCATGTTTTTAAATGTTGGTCTTGTTGGTTTGACATGCAATCAGACCAGATATTAACTAAACCAGACCCCTCACCGACGGGGTTAGTGGCGGTCCGTCCTGATAACAGTAAATAACCATTTCTCTAACATTGCATTATTTATTTGTACTTTTTAAGAAATAAAGAAACCTTTGAATGGTGTATTTTCTAACATTGGTTTTTCTTTGTCTTCTTGAGATGTTGATTTTAGTGGGGGATAAAAAAAATAAAATAAGGTAGTAATTTCTAACATTTGTTTATCATTGTCTTCTTGATTTGTTGATTCTAGTTGGGAGGTCCCTCATGGCCAGTTCCACTAGGGAGAAGGGACTCAACTACGGCAAGCCTAAACGATGGCAACACACAGATAGCCTCTCCTTTTCAGCGACCTCCCAGCCGTCGTCTCCAACTTCCAAAGCAAGGGTCTCAACCTCCGTGATCTCGTCGCCCTCTCCGGTGGCCACACGATCGGCCGTGCTCGGTGCATGAAGTTCCATAGTCGCAAAAACAACAACACCATCATCGATCAAGCCTTTGCAAGCTTGAGAAGAGGGTCATGTCCTGCATCTGGTGAAGACAACAACTTGGCACCATTGGATGGGCACATCTTGATGCACGCTATTTTAGTGACTTGATGCAAAGGAGAGGGCTGATTCACTCTGATTAGGAGCTCTTCAATGGTGGCTCGGCTGATGCTATTGTGAGGCAATATGCTAGTTTCCCTAGGCCATTTTGGAATGACTTTGCTAACTCCATGGTGAAAATGGGGAATATAAGTCCTCTTTATTGGATCTCAAGGAGAGATCCGTGTGCAATGTAGAAATATGAATTGAGATTGGGGCCCTGAGGTTCTCTTTCTAATATGAGGTGGAAGCATCTCAAGGTTTTGATGGAATGTGGGTGAAGATTTGAAGGGTTTTTGTATTCAAAATGTGGAATTTTTTCATGGAATTGTTCATAGATGACCTATTAATTGGTTCAATCCGTTCATGATAAAATTTTAAGATGTACTTTTTAAGATGATGAATAAATGATATGGACATTGTCAAGTCTTAATCGGTCTTCCCTCTCACCAATTGTGCTCTAATGATTGTCAGACTTACTTGGTGATAGTCAAATTACTGTTACTATACTGTCTTAGTGGAAAAGGTAAATGATCCTTAGTTTCTTAGAAGGAAAAAGTTTATATAAGGATGCTACCTTATAATTTAGAGCTACGGATGCCCTTTAAAAATCCATAAGGTAGTTTTAATGTTGAAAAACTTTTTGATTGATCATCGAGATGTATGACTATGAAAAATAAAAAGATTTTAAGTTTACATTTTACAACATATTATCTACACTATCCATTTTCAAGATTTTCATATGTTTATAGATCTACTTTGTAATTTAAAATTTTATAATTAGATATAAAAAAAGATTTTGAGATAATCCTAAGACATTTTACATCAAAATTATATACCATGATAAAATTTGAAGGTGCACCTTTCCTCTACACCAACGGATGCATCTGTATGCCAACTGCACCGTTCTTAGAATGATTGGAAGTATTATAATTTTGAGGTAAAATAAAGGGTGTGATTTGTATATGGATGAGACCCTAAACAATCAAAGTAAGGTGCAGCTTCAAATAGAGTCGAAAGATATTTTAGTACTGAAAATTTTTGGGATAGCTCAATATTTATAATACTTAAAGCTTTACTATTGATCGAGCAGATCTATGAACACTTAAATTTTTTAAAATTGATGGTCCAAAAAATACATTACAAGATGCAGTATTTTCAAGACTTGATATCCAGTTTTTCTCATGTCCATACATCTTGAGGTCGAGATGATCGATTTGAGGATTTTTAGGCATCGAAACAACCTCTTCTAGTGAATCATTGAGGCACGTCTTAATATTCTTTAAGGCCTCACCCTTATATAAACTTTCTTTAAATAAAAACGGTGTGATTTGTATAAGACTAAAGCCCTGGAGGTCACGAGAGCTACTAGATATTTTTTAACCAAACATATGTGGTCCCTATTGTGATAAGACCATGCAACAAAGTAAAGCGTGAGTTTTCAAGCCATCAATAAGTATATTTAATATCACTTGAATAAGAGGCAACCTATTGCTTTAAAAGATTTAAGTTGGAGATTGATACCTAGTCAAGGAAGAGATTTATAGTCCTCAAAACTGACATGAAGTGCAAGCATAGACTATGAAATGTCTAAGACAGTACTCTAAGGATCATGGTGTTATATGTCTATGGAGTATAAAATCATGGACAATTCTCTCATAGGCTTGCGATGTTGAATATAAAAGAAATTGTACCCCATTGGACATGGTGTTATCCATGATAGCATAAGACGGTCTTTGTGTGAGCTCCTGGGATATGCTCGGGTTATTACTCTATGCATCTTGAATAAGGTACCTTCAAAATATGTCTGAAAGCCCCTTAAGAAGTTACCGTCCAATTAGAAACCCCATATATGTTCCTTTCTGTCATTGTACGTCAATTGTTCTCATTATTTCATCTTCTAATGAACAAAATTAGAAAGTCGAAAGTATAAAAACTCTTTAGATGTTTTGAAAATTTTAATGGGATTATCCTTAGTTATGAGTGTAAAGAGGGTCCTGAGAGAAAGTTGAGTTTCATGATTTGGAGTTGAGTAGAAGTTCTTAAGCATGAGGTGGTATTGGATGACTCCAGATCTATGTGATATGCTTGGATCTCAAATAAAAAATGGTGAAGAGAGTCCTCCACGAGAGGACGATAGTAGGAGCATTCAAGATTCCTCCACGAGATTACTCATAATGGTTATGGGGGACATTATGAGTAAGCCACTATTGTTTTTTGAGCAGCATAGGAATGCATGTATCAGAAACGTCAAAAGATGCTTTGGAATTGAGGGAGAAAGTCTGACCTGCATTTCATTGATGAGGATGAACCAGATTTGTATCAGGAAGCCCTGAGATCACTTATTGCTGGCAATTGGATTGCTTCACTAGAGTAAGAGATTAGTTTTTATAGAGAATATTGACTATGGAAACTTGTAAATTTCTCTTAAACGGCCATTAGGAATAAGTGGGTCCTGAAAATTAAGAGGACTGATTAAACTATAAATAAGCGCAAAGAACCAAAGAGTGGAGGAAGGGTTCACTGAATTGAGCATCTAGACAATGCTGAAACGTGCTCCCTAGTGGTGAGAATGATGTTAATTCGCCTCACATTTGCCATTATAGTGAATTAGGCAACAGAACTTGACCACGCAGCTGTTCAGTTGATCTTTCTTGAATGGACCTATCATCAATAACAGTGGGAGTTTCATGATCTTATCATTATGAATTAACAGGATCCAAATGGAAAGAAATGATAAGGAGATGGTCAATGCCACTGGGTAGTGATTGTCCTCCAATTTTCATGTGGGACATGGGCAAGGTGCATCATGCCCTTGATATTAAGATCATGCAAAATCGATGTGCCGTAGGACTTGTAAAGTAGCTAGCAGAGCACTATAGGTTTGGAATATTGATAGGTCTTAAGCAAAATACTTTGATATATCCATAGAACTATTAACTACTTGTGGATCTTTTTGGAAAGCTATCTCCAATTGTGAAGATAGAGTAAGTCTAATTGGATGGGTGATCTAGATTATAGATTGTCGACATCGCAAAATGACTTCACTTCGGGAGTGCAATTTCTCGGTGCAACAAGAAAAAGAAATGGTCGCATGTCCAATTTAGAATTGGAGTATATGGATTGATGTGCAGCATTGCAGAAGGGCTTATGACTCATGAGGAACCTGCATAGCTTATGTATCATATTGAGTATTAGAGAGCCTTCGATTGTGTTTTCAGAAAAAATGGCATAATTGACTTTCGCAAAAATGGCATAATTGACTTTCGCAGAGGATCTCAAGTATGACATTAAGACATAGCACGTAAAGATTAGATATCACTATGTGCGAGGTGTCATTAAGAGGAAGAGACAATCATGTCATAAATTCCCACTTGCAGAGTGGTAGCAGACCCAATGAGTGATCCTATAGCTTGATAGAGGTATCTGGCATGCATAAAGGAATTGGGACCTGGGAGTCCCTAGTTGCTTTTTTGTGCCATGGACGTTGACTGAACCTTTCTATAAATGGATGATAATTAATTAATTTACGATATTATAATTTTTTTAATGCGCCTATACATGGCTTGGATGCACCTTCACACTTTAGGACGTATGGTCATTGTAAGATGAAGCATTGCCAGGCTTGGTCCCCCACTCGCATAGTATTGACCGTCCTCAAAGTCGGGATAGTGGATGATGATGAGACACATCAGGGGGTATGTGAGTAGCGCCTTGATGAGATATCGTGATGGAAATCGATGTGATTTATATGACATCCCACTAGATTATGTAGCGTATATTATAGTCAAGTGTGAACATCGGGGTGTTCAGGTAGTTTTTTAGATTCGACCCTGAGCACACTGGATGTAACAAGACGCATTACTGCAATTGAACTAAGACCTACATGGTGTTCAACGTGAATCCTACTATTTTAATCTATTTATACCATGGCATGTAATAATAAGACCATTATTACTCTATATAGAGGGGTACGAGGATTAGAAGAGATACTAAATCAGGTGCAGATAAATGTCTAGGGCACGCTAGAGCTCATTTGGATATGAGAGAAAAGGTGTTTCATATTAGTTTGATAGAAACTCAATGTGTTTCTTTCTGCATAGATGTATTGCTCTTTGTGGTCTCACGATGCAGCGTGTGAGAGTTCTTGTATCTAATGTATCACCGCTTGAGGTTAGGGAAATACATCTTTATGTGCACCTATTACAGGGGGTGGAAGGAGGTATTGAACTTGGGTGAGCAGACCTCCATGGGATTAGATTATTTTTGAAAGTTGAGGAAAGATAATATTTTATATAGAGATGGTTGGTTGAAATCTTATCCAAATGACTTAAAATAGATAAATGCCATTAATTGGATAACCACATGTGGAGAGAATCAGAAGAGAGGAAACCTCATTAAAATAGAGGATGTAAAGAAAGTCCAGTACCGTTGAGGCCTCTCTTCCAGACCTTAACTCTCTCTAAAAGTGGGAACAAACCCGCATCCCTCTTCCTTTTCCAAAAATCCCTAGAATATACCCCTCCTGACATGTGAGAGCTCTCAAGCATCTATCAAGGCTCGGGATTTCTGCTGTGCACCATCTTTCTAGTTCTAATAATGAAGTGGGAGACCTACAATGACCACATAAAACTCTTGCGACATGACAAGGGAATAATAGAAACTAAAAAAAGAGAAATTATATTCAGAGAAGTTGGTAACCTCCATCCGATTCCTGTATTGTTTAACTTCTTTATTGATTCCGCTGCATTCCAACATTGTGTGGTGTGAAATCTTGTTAAAGCTTGTGATGGATTGCCAATTGAGCATTCAGTATTCGAAGATATCTGTGAATCTTTCTAATCAAACAATGGGCGGACCTGGTATTGTTGAGGACATATTTGATTTTGCTCTTAGTTTTCCTTATAATACAAAATTACATACTCTGGCAGCTTGGATGCAAGATCCAAATACAGGTTGAGGGGGGAAAAACGGTTAAATTTCTACCAAAACCTTAAATATACATTTATATGGACTGATAAGGGGACCTCACGGAATGTAGGCCTTTTTGATCTGTGGACATCTTTCACACTGTGCATCATCCCCTGGTGAAGATCTTTTTCACAGGAAAAAACACCTAAAATGAGAGACCTCAATGCTCCTTCGTTTGCAAATCACTACCATTCAAGTGTCGCTCCAATTATCTCCATCATCATCTTCATCACTCCCAGCAAATGCCTTTACCCCACAAATTTCATAAAAGTTTCATTAGACAGAGCCGAAAGAGTAGTCATTCAGTAATCAAGGAGCAAAAACATACACCGAGAGCATTGCATTTGAGGGACAGTAAATCACACCCAACGAAGCATTATATGTGAACAGTGAACGCTGGGGTATTTTATTCCTCACGTCAAAGCCATCAGTTTTTTACGATTTTTCAGCAGAGGAATAACATACCTAGCTGTATATGATTTACTATCCCAAATATGCAATGCTCTTATTTCGTACAATGCCAGAAACAATTGAGGCATATGATATAATCCATCATAGTCCAACACATTATAGAAAACCATAGTCCATTGGAGTCATTACCACTCAACTTTACAATTGATGGTAAAGGAGACAGTGGGAACGACCAGAACAGGACATGATCCAATGGTGCGTCCCACTCTCCATCGTAATCTGGCATTTTATTAGACAGCAATATCACTGGATTAATATAGGCCGCTGGACTATGGAAATTCATGGTTCATGGTTTATTAGATCATTCCCATCTCCCATCCAATGAAACGGATGATGAATAAGAAAGAGAAGGATCCACCAGCTCAGGACAAAATCCAATGAAATGGATGATGAATAAGAAAGAGCAGGATCCACCAGCTCAGGACAAAATCCCAACTGTGAGCCCCTCATCATTTCATTGGATAGTGATGACCCCAGTGGACCTTGAATTCATACGCCACTGGATCATCATTACAGAATTCATCAATTAAGTCAAACCCCAACCTGGCGAATTGCATTTGCTTTCTCTAAGATAGCTGCGACATTGATATTCGTTGTGGGAACCTGAATGTTAGGTCTCGTCGCCACAGTGGGTCTCAGATTGAAAGACTGGAAGTTAAACACATTTCCCATAATCAGTACATTAAATACACAGAAAACTAGAACAGGTTTAGCATTTCTCCACCTATAAAAACAGTAGATAATCTAGAAACTGCCCATGACATTTGGATTAATGGAAAGCATAATGTAATCCATACAACTACTAAGAATCAACATCCACTAGGATTGTCATGATCAAATAAAATGGACAGAGACAGAGAGAGAGTCAAACCTCACAAACTAGGACATGACCTTAATGGTGGATCCCCCTCTTTATCACCATCTGTCATTTCATTGGATGGTGCTAACCCCATTGGACTACAAGAATACTCTTTCCCATGTGACTATAGTATAATATTATATACTTTTTTGTATATACTTCTTTTTATGGGTAAATATAATACCGCCTACTTAGCTTAAAAACCATAGAAAACTTATTATATATTGAGAGGAGCGATTCAACTCCCACCTTGGTTCTTATTTGCTCCAAGAGAACATCCCTTTCATTCACCTTCTGCCTATTCCCAGATTCACATCGTTCCGTAACCTTTTTTAACTGCAACAATAAATGAAAGTTAAGCATTGGAACCTATTAATTCAGTCTTGTTTTCTTCTTTTTAATAATTTTAAGCACCAGAAAACTTTGACTCATAAATAAGAAAACACCCAAACAAACAGATGAAGAATCGGAGAAAAAAAAAAAAGTACCTTGCTCCTGTCATGAGACGCTACAGCCTCAATCAGAGGATCCTTCTGTTGGCCACGTTTGAGTCGCTGCACTGAGAAACCGAGTGGAAGATAACCACCATTCATCTTACTTTCTGCTAATTCTGACTGAGATGCAGAGAGGTTTGGGATTGGTTCAATTTCTCCTTCAAGTGTTTGAGAATTCAACCAAGTTTTTGCTATATCTTGCTGCGATGCAGAAAGGTCCGGGATATGTTTGACTTCTCCCTTTAAATCCATAGATTTCGACTCAGGCTTTGCTACATCAGCTGGAGATGCAAAATGTTCTGGGATAAGCTGAACTTCTCCCTCCAAATTTAGAGAATTCAACTGAGGCTTTGCCAAATCTAGTGAAGATGCAGAAGGGTTAGCAATGTGTTCAGCTTCCCACTCCATAGTTAGAGAGTTCAGCTGAGACTTTGCTATGCTCGGCGGAGATGCAGAAAGGTTAGGAATATGTTCATCTTCTCTCTCAGAAGTCAGAGAGTTGTACTGGGGATTTCCAGTTCTCCACTGAAGAGGAGGAAGAGGTGGGAGAGGTGGCATTTCTTCTACCCCAGCTCCTAGAACTTTAACATCTGGTAATACAAATTCCAAAAAATGCTGGTTTAGTCTGGGATTGACCCAATGTTGTGATGAAGTACCAATCTCATTATATTCTTCTTGGGGTGTTTTCTGTGGTATGGTCACATCAAGGTTAGGTTGAGAAGAGAGAGAACCAACTTCATCCAATGAAGAACATGATGTGAATATCATTGATGAATATGCTACCGTAGCATTCTCAAAGTCCTTGGTTGCAGCTATCTGAGAACCATCACAGGGTAGATGCTCATATCCTGCTCTTTGACTGAAATTATAACCTGAAGAAGCCTCAGAAGAAACCTTAGAGAACCTTTTCTCAGAGTTATCAAGAGCACCTGATTCTCCCGAGAGATGCAACCTTTCAAACTTAAGATCTATATGCTCCTCATTAGGCAAGGGCAAAAAACTAGATTGTTGAACTGCTTCTGACCTGGTATCATTCGCTGGAAGAATTTCTGGCTGTGTGTGTTTAGGAGGAGATGGGGGGATATCCTTTTCACTTTTATGAGGGGCCTCAAAGACTGGTTCTTGATTTCTTTCAGTGGAATCAATAGAAAACTGCAAGAAATTTATGGGAGTCAAAGACATAGTAATTTGTTCCCTTGGTTGTGATTCTTGGGATGGTTTCTCCGGCTGCAAGGAATCAGATTCATGAGGCTCCAATTTTTCAAATTTCTCAACATCAATGGATTCTGAGGCACGTACTTCTGGAACATCTGAGGATACGAAACCTTTGGCCCCAAAATCCTTCTCCATCAAGTTCTCAAAGTTTTCTTCATTTTGTTCAAAAGCTTCCACTAAAGGAACAATTTTCTCTTTAATTTCTATCTGAGAAGCTTGTGGAGAAGCAATTTGGGGGGAAGTAGAATCTGAAGGTTCAGCTTCTAAAGGGGCCAATCCACCAACTGAATCAACAGATTTCTTATAACCGTCAATTGGAAGTACAGCCTCTACAATTTTGGTTGATGAACTCTTTGATATCATCTCATCCTCATGTCCCTCTATGAAAGGTTCCATCATTGTCTCTTCAACAATAGTGGATTGAGTAAAAGTATCTTCCATAGGAGAGAACCCCCATTCAGAACCAACAACTTTAGCATGGTTCTCACTCACAATTGCTTCCATTGAAACATCTGTTGATGAACACTGACTTGGCATCATGTCCACAGGGGTCAAAGTGTGTGTCATTAGTTCCTCGACATTATCCTCCATGCCAAGCTCCAAACAGGTTTTGTTGGGAAGATGGGTCCCTTGAACTTTGTATGAAGCTTGCAGAGATATAATTTCCAGGTAGGGCCCTGATGGGCCCGCTTCTATGGGAGAAAAGCCACCCTCAGAATCAATAGATTTTGCATAATCCTCAGTTAGTGAGGGGCTCTGAGACACCAAATCTGAAGGGTCCAAATTTTGCAATGATTGGTGTGAATCCAGATGCTCATCAACTGAATCATGGCACTTTTCAGGTTCAGACTCAATTTTGAAATCATAGGACTGTGGCTCGGAGGCACCATTCATTGAACGTGGAGAATGCATTGATTTGATTGTCGGGCTTTCAACAGATACATCTTCAGCAGTCCCAGCAGACGTATCCCCCTCGCCAATGGCACCAGTGTCGGAGGGAGGTTCACTGATATGGGGCATAGCCAATTCAACACTGCTAGTATTAATTTCATAAGTAGCTGATGTTTCTGAAAGATCTGAAGTTGCAATGGCATTATTTTCCGATAAACTAATGGAACTTCTATCAGTGATGTCAGTTGGAGAAACCCCAATTATTGGGCTCTGATCGATATAATGCTCACCACTAAAAGAATCTTCTTCAATGTGAACAGTGTCAATGAACAGGGGCATTGCCAATTGAACACTACTTGCAATAACTCCATCAATAACTGGACTTCCTGAAATCTCAGCTGAAATGGCATCAGTTCCATATAAACTCCTGGAAATTTCAGCAGTGGTTTCACATGGAGAAACCCTAGTCGCTGGACTCTGTTCAATAGTGTGATCACCATGCAAAGAATCTGATTCAATCACAACAGTTTCAGTTGACAATGGCGCCAGCTGAACACTACCTGAACTAAATTGATTGATAACTGGCGTTCCTGAAACCTCAATGGCTGAAATAGCATTACTCCTGGAACTTTCATCAGTGATTTCAGTTGGAGAAACCACCATTGCGCAACTCTGGTCAACTGGTTGATCACCCTTAAAAGAATCTGGTTCAATCTTAACAGCTTCAAACCAAGGATTATAATAACCTGAACTAGAAATCATGCCTTCTGATGCTTTATGATTATCATCCAAAGAGTTCAGGCCAGGAGCATGATCTTCTTGCACATTGGCCAAACCACTGAAAGAGTCTTTCTTTAACAATGTCTCCCAGTCATGAGAAGAGAGAGAATTCTCATTTGAGAAGGAATGCAGACTTCCAGCTCGCTGCTCATGTTCTTCATTTGTGTCAGAATCCAATTCTTGACGTTCAAAATCATGCTTAGGTCTATATTCAGACTCTGTTTCCATTTCTGAGAAGGAATGCAGACTTCCAGCTAGCCGCTCATGTTCTTCATTTGTGTCAGAATCCAATTCTTGACGTTCAAAATCATGCTTAGGTCTATATTCAGAATCTGTTTCCATTTCTGATTCCATGGTGGTAAGTGCATCCATATAATTATCCAACTCACTAGCAACATCATCGGATTCATATCCACCCCCATTTTCTTCTTTTCTTTCAATCCCAAGAAAGACATCTTCATACCCATTATGATTTGTTTCTTGTTTCTCATTTCCAATGAAGGCATCCACATAGCCATCACCGTTTGCTTCTTCCTTACTCTCTCTCTCAAGCAAGGCATCCAGTAGCTCCTGGTTCCCCAAGGTGAAAGAACTCTCCATTGCCTCCTCTTCTCTCTCTCTTTCAAGCAAGGCATCCAATTGCTCTACATGCCCCAAGGTAAGAGAACTCTCTGTTGCCTCCTCTTTTCTTTCCTTCTCAAGCAAGGTATCCAATAGCTCTGCATGCCCAAGACCAAGAGAACTCTCAATTTTTCCAGTTGATTTGGGAAGGGATTCTATGGTCTGCCCCTTTCCATCCTTTGGACTTCCAGGCAGTGTAAGAACCTTCTCTTGCACATCAATAGAGGTTTTCTTAGAAATACCCACAGGACGTGATCCATATAATGAATCTTTCTTAATGTTTTCATGCATTTCATCATAATGAGCAGATGATGTCCTATCATGAGGCCCCACATTTGTAGTTATTGAACTTTCAATTACCTCTTTGCATTCCATAGGTGAAGGTGTTTCAAGAACACATTCCATGTAACTTCTTCCACTTTTTGAACTAGAATAAAGGGACCCATTCATCTGCCATTTCAACTTTGCACCGGCAATGGTGATATTCTCAGAACTACGGATATTTATCGTGTGGACAATACTGCATAGATTGGAAGAATAAACATACTTAGCAGTTTTCCCAAAAGGGATTAAGCTTAATGAATCAATAAATGAACAGACAGAATTGTGATATTGCAAAAATCAGTTATTCTAGTGTTGAAGTGTGAATGTTCGAGAATGAGAATGAGAGAGAGAGAGAGAGAGAGCTCAGGTTTACCTCGAATTACCGTGGGGTCCTTGACCAGCCTCTTGTGTTTCTCCATTCCGTGTCCACCATCCTTTCTTCTGTTAGAAAATGCAAAAGGAAAAAAGGCTTGAGAAAGTTATGATGTTTTTCTTCTAAATCAGACTATAACAATATTCAGCTTCATACCATGCCAAAATTTTAGCAAGAATTGCTCGAAAAAAGGAAAGGCAGCACAACAAATAGAATGAGATTTTCCAGCTCTCATAATATGCATATGCTTAAACTAACAATGTCAGTAACCAAGCATGAGGATGCACTTGTAGGATGTACAACTCCTACAAATACTGTCAAAATGATAATGGCAAGGATTAAGAATACTTCAAATTCTAAGAAAAAGCCAAAGCAGCAAGGTTCCCTTTGAAACCCTTCTATTCAGTTATCCATAGACAGTCGCCACAATCTCCTCTCAAAGCCACTAAGTGGTGTTTCAGGGCACAAGTGACAAGTATGAACCTTTGCATACAACATAACCAGGATACATGTAGGTAACAATGATGATGTTGCAGAATAGGAGTGTTTTGTGATATATAAACCACGATATGGTATTACCGGTAATACAACAGACCTGTTAGTTTTTGTAATCAAAGGAGAAAGAAAGTAGTGACATCACAGATTTCAACAGTTATAGAGTGGGTACTATGGAAAGTGAGGTTGAGATTGCAAACTGAGGATAAACTACACGCTTAGTTTTAATTACAACCGCTTCTATCAAATTCAAATTCCAAAGAACCAGACCTTTGTTCTACGAGCCTTCTTTCTTGGAATTTCCTCTGTTCTCAACATTTCAGAGGTGGCCAAATGTGTCTTGAAAAATGATGGATCTGAATATCTCTTTAAACATGTCCCAGCACCAGCAACATCAAATCTGAAACTCGAAAGCAATCAATGCTCTAAAGTATATAGATACCGTTTTGATGGTGTGATATAATCTAGTGGCCTATACAAAACCATCGTCCAGTGAGATCATCAAGATCCAATTAAATGACAGACGGTGGAGGAGAGAAGGTGGGGTATTTTTTTGGGTGAGTGAAAGTGGTAAGTCAGTGGCGATTTGGGCCCCTACCCTTTGGTGAGAATGGAGTCAGAGACCTCACCATGGGGCTCAGCAATACTACCACTAAGGCCCCAGGCCATCTCAAGAGGAGGTGGGGCCTACCATTGGCATAATGTCCTTTTCTGAAGGATAACACTCCCAACCATTGCCCATCATTTCATATGACATTCATGATGGCAATGGCCATATTCGTTTTGATTTTAGTTTATTTTTCCTTATTTCCTTAAACTTTCATTTTTTCCTTAATAGATAAATATATAGAACATATAGACCCCATCATAAAACAGAATCATCAAATCAAATGTTAACCATACCTGTCTAACAAGAACAAGCGGGGTGGACCGCGGCATTCTTCATAGGAGTCCAAGATAAATCGGGGCATGTTGTCTTGAGTAATCAGATTCTCGTCAGTTCGAACATTAGCATGCCACTCATAGCCTGAAAAAGGTAAAAGCTTTGCTTTAATAACATCCAATGAAGAACTGTGATTAGTACCATCCAAGATACGATTTCATCTGCATACCAGGCTAGACCACCTGCCAACTTCAAAGACTAATTATAAGGACAGCTTTAGATAAATCAACTTAGGAACATAAAGGGCAACAATTTTATACATAAGACAAATGGTTATTTTATTTTATCTTTTATTTTTATTTTTTGCGTGCTGCTTTACAATAAAGAAGTTTAAAGCCTACACATACTGATAAGTGAGGATAGTTGTCGACAGTGGTTACAAACGTGATAACTACAATACGGAAGTGTACCATCATATGTAGGTGCAATACAATGATAAAGACATGTCTCTAGCAGTTTCCCTTCAAGTTAATTGTAGAACCCTTGCATAGTGAACTTGTCCAAAACAAGTGATAATCTTCATATTTCTTGTGAACAAAATTAGATATCTTTAAGGTTTCTTCCTCCTACTAGGAATAGTCCTTACAACCAAATCCACCTAAATACTATCGATATCAGACAATATTTCTCCCACGAGGAATTACCATGTCCCAATCGTGATACTTCCAAGGAAATGCCAAAGCTTTTCCACATTGCTGTTGAAAATTGTTGTGCTACTTGAGGGCACTTTTGTAATTTTGTATTATGGGCAACTTTGTAAGTATTTAGTGGAAGGCTCCAGATAAAGTAGTATTTTCTATCACATAACCTATTAATTGTCTTTGATGCGATCGTTTCAAGTCATGTGCAGCCTTACTTTGAAGAAGTTTCAAGTGAGGTGAAAGAAGATGAGAGCATGAATGACAAGCTGAAACGCCCAAGTGCCCCTTAGTCTTGATTTAGATTAAACCATGGAGAATGAGCTCTAGGAAACCAAGGTTACTCTAAAGAAGAACAGGAAATTCAATTTAACTGAAGAAAAAGAAGCACCCAAAGCTCAATATTTGCAGCCACTAAGAAAGTCAACAAGACTGAACCAACCACATATCAAGAGGCTAGAAGATCTGCTAAATGGGAAAATGGCATGAATGAGGAAATGACTGCTTTAGCCAATAATGACACTTGGGAATTAGTCCCATGCCCAAAAGATGAAACTCCCATTACTTAAAAACGGGTTTGTGAATGTTACTTCTTGTTTCTTTGCAAGTCCATTAGATGATGTTGAACCAACCACATATCAAGTGGCAAGAAGAACTTCTAAATGGGATAATCCCACGAATGAGGAAATGACTGCTTTGGCCAATAATGACACTTGGGAAGTAGTCCCATGCCCAAAAGATGTAGCTCCCATTACTTGAAAACGGGTTTACAATTGATTGATACAAATCAAGAGTTGTGGTTTAGGGGTTTTCTCAAAATGTATTAGATTATGAGGAGGCTTTTAGTCCGGTTGCAAAGATGACTACGCTAAGAACCATTTTTCCACTAGCTGTAAATAAAGAATGGAAGTTGTGGCAAATGGATGTGAAGAATGCATTTCTCTATGGCGAAGTAGATCAGGATACTTACATGATGCAACCCCCAAGATTTGAGTCTAAGAACCATCCTGAGTATGTGTAAATTAAAGAATGCTCTATATGGTTTAAAATATGCATCATTGGCTTGGAAGGGAAAAATCTTTGCATATCTTGTATTTTGTGGTTATAAAGCGTCAAATGCTGACTCAAGTTTGTTAAAGTGCTAAACAAGAAAATTCCCATTATATTGTTGTACATGTATGATTTAATTGTCACAAGTGACGATGTCGAAGAACTTGAAAGGGTGCATGACGAACTTTCTATTCGATTTGAGATGAGGGATATGGGGGAGGTTTCTTATTTCCTTGTGACAATTAAATCAAGAGAAGTAATAAAGGTTTGTTCCTAAGTCTGAAACCCATAGAAGAGATTTGGTATGGAAAATTTCAAACCCATAGCAACTACCTTAAAATAAAATCATAAGTTGAGGGCTGATGTTGGATACTTGCTTCC
The DNA here is from genome assembly GCF_000471905.2 of Amborella trichopoda. The sequence continues at coordinate 1,438,936 of NW_006494943.1, forward strand.
AGAAGTTGCAATGTATAGAAGGATCGTGGGGTAGTCTTGTTTAACTAACACTTTCCAAGCCAAATATCTCTTATGCTGTGGGGAATAATGTTCAAGAAGGCAGACGAGGCAGCTTAGACGGCCAGGGGTCTGGGCCGCTTAGGCAGGGCGCCCAGATTCCTGGGCAGCCCTAAGGGGAGGGGGTTGGGGTGGGGGCCATATATTGGGGTGGGGGCCATATGTTGTTTTGTGAGTGTATGTGCATGCGCACGTATGTGTGTGAGTGAGGTCTCGCATCAAATTCTTAAAGATCATTCTCTTTTTTTCTTTTTTTCTTTTGGATCTGTATTTGTGTGTGTGTGTGTGTGAGAGAGAGAGAGAGATTGTGAGATAGGGACCTCGCATCGAACACTTGGAGGTCATTTTCTTCTTTTCCTCCTTACATGCAAGGAGGGAGCATATGGGCCCATGTGTATCTTTGTGTGTGTGAGAGAGAGAGACGCCGCGCATTGAACACTTGGAGTCTATCTTCTTCTTCTTCTTCTCATATGAAGAGAGAGCACATGAAGCTGCAAGAGAGAGAGAGAGAGAGAGAGAGAGAGAGAGAGAGAGAGAGAAGGGCAATACCAAGCCTTATTTTGTTTGGGTGGATTTGAATTTTTTTATTTTTATTTTTTTAGGGGATGGCACTAGGTGGGCGCTCAGACCGCCTAGGCGCCTGCCTTGGGCATGCCCGCCTTAGGCATGCCCGCCCATACTCCATCACGTAGGTGGTTTGTCAGCCAGGCCTCCCAGGCAGCAAGGCAGCCGAACTTTCATTCATTGGTTGGGATTGTAAGCGAATTTATGCAATTACCCCACCCAGAAGCATAAGAAGAATTCTTCGATATGTTAAGGGTACTAGTGACTTTGGATTGTGGTACAAGGCATGTGGCAGGTTTGAAAGTTTGGGATATATTGATATGGATTGGGCCGGTTGCCAACTACTAGAAGATCAATTTCAGGAAATGTATTTAACACAAGTTCAGGTGCCATATCTTGGTGCAAAAGAAGCAAAACACCATGGTGCTTATCAAGCACAGAAGCTGCAACAATGCCAGCACAAGAAATCATTTGGGTAATATGACTTATTGAAGATTGGGCCCATCCAAACAATCATGCATTAAGGTTGGAATGTGATAATCAAAGTGCGATTTTAATTGCATCTAACTGTATGTTTCAAGCTCAGACCAAGCACATAGAAGTGCAATATCATTTCATCTAAAGAAGGTGTTAGATGGAAAGATCGACCTTGTGAAGGTTGATACTCAAGATCAACTCCCAGATATTTTTAAAACGGCACTACCAAGAGACAAATTCAAAAGCTTCAAGGTTAAACTTGGTGTTATTCCTCAATCTAGCGCAAAGGGGGAGTGTTGAAAATTGTTGTGCTATTCGAGGATATTTTTGTAATTTTGTATTAGGGTCAATTTTGTAATCATTTAGTAGAAGGCTCTAGTAGAAGGGAGACTTGTAATATGGGTAGAAGCTTCTAGGATAGAGTGGAAGTTGAAAAGGCACCTTCTTGGAAAATTCGTATGGTTCTTTAGAGCTCTAGAAAAATCCATCATAACTCATTGTGTAGAGTCTAGAAAAGGTCTAGAAACAACCATAGGCGTCTATATATACCCATGGCCCATTTTGTGTATGAAGGTAAGAGGGGAAAAGGTGAAGTAAGAGAGGAAATAGAGGTTGTTGTATCCATTGGGGGTTTTAGGGTTTTTCCTAGAGAATGTGAGGGCTTGTAATTTGTATTGTAAGTATATTTCAGATTTATATGGGCAATTTAGTAGAAGTTGTCTTTTGTCTTTGGGACCTTTGGGCCTACCCCATCCTTTCCTTTGTTTTTTTTCAAACAATTGCAAAAATAAACCTTAGTCAGAAAAGCTTTATAACTATGAGGCTAATCCACATGATCCTAGGAAGCAATATATAATTAGGGTTCTTGACATAAAGTTATCATATGACACATCGTACAGGATTGGATGCTTTGACCAAATCTGATTTCCATATGACAATGGATACTGAAAAGCGAAAGCATAAAAAGGAACATAGCACTAAGGAATGAAGGAAAACAAAACTATAGACAAACTGTAGAAACGAAAGGTTGAGATAGCCGGTTATATTGAACGTAAGGATAAGAAAACCAGCTTCTTGAATGACCTACAGGGTATCAACTATGTCTCTAAATCAATTGGATCACCCTCCACCAAAGGGTCTGCCTTCCATCAACTAGTCTCCTCATTCTACCAAAAATTCCTCCAACCTACCACATTTCCCTTGAATCCTATCTTTGCTACTGCCAAGGCTTAGTTCTCTCTTGTTCCTCCCAAGATCCAAGTTTCCAATTGGATCGCCCTCCACCAAAGGGTCACTATCGACCAATTGCGAAGGAGAGGTTTATCCATACCTAACCATTGTATCATGTGTCTGAGGAAACCAATGAACATTTATTCATTCATCGCCCGGTTGCCTTCCTCCAATGGAGCTACCTTCTATGCCTTTTCCATTGGCAATGGGTTACTCTTTTCTTCTCTTCACCCTTATTCCTGGTCTAAACAGGTATCCTCCTCTGGAAGGCATCCATATTTGCACTCTTCTGGACAGCGTGGAATGAGCACAATCACATAATTTTCCGAGGACAATGCTCTTCAACTGCTGTTTTGTTCGATAAGACCAAAACTTCCATTAGTTTTTTGGGCCTCGAACCACAAGCTGTTCAAGGGTATTCATCTTTTGGCCTTCCACCTCGATTGGCTGCCCTTGCTCCACCTTTCCTGCCCTCGAGTGCCTCACGCCTCACTGTGGATGCCACCCAACCTTGATTTCATCAAGCTTAACTTTGATGGTTGCTCCTTAAGCAACCCAGGGCTGACTGGTATAGGTGGTCTATTCAGGAACCACAAAAGCACAATCCTTGCATCCTACTCCAAACCAATTTGGCATTTTGATTCCCACTCGGCTGAAGCCTATGCTCTCCTCAAAGGCCTTAAGACTCGATGACCGCAGGTGGTCTTCAGCCCTGATGATAGAAGGCGACTCAAGTAATGTAATTCTCTAGGCCTCTAGCTCTGCCTCATATCCATGGTCTTTGGCACACATTTTCGAAGAAATTGCTCATCTTTGTTTGGGCCTCTCTGTATCTTGGAGACATGTGTGGCGTGAATGCAATTCTCATGCAGATTCCCTCACAAAACATGGTGCTAATAGTCTAGTGGCTGATTTTTTTGTAGCCTCTAGTGGAGAGCTCCCTAACCTCTCCTATTCGACCCACTAGGATTAGGTATAGGGCTCCCCTAAGCAAAGCCTAATATTTTTATTTTTACAAATAGGGGTTAGAGAGGTGAAGAGAGTTGAGAGAGGGAATTTAGAGAGTCTCAGAGAGTCTTTTGAGAGGTAAAGAGAGTAGAGATAGTTGAGTAGAGAGAGAAAGAAAGTCTCAATATGAGAGACTCAAAAAGTGGAGAGTAGAGAGGGTTGAGTAGAGAGAGAGAAAGTCTCAATAAGATAGACTCAAAAAGTGAGGGATAGAGAGAATTGTTAGTGAGAGAGGGAACACTTTAAGATAAAGGGTCTAAAGAGGAACTACAAAGACAAAAATGTCTTTGAATTTGAGAATACGAGACAAAATAAGAGAAATTCTTTAAATAGAAGAAAAGGTGAGAAGGAAAGTGCATAAGACTTTAATAAGATGTGAAAAGAAGTACATAAGACATTAATGAGATATGTATAATAATTAAGGTAATAAAAAAGCAAAGAAGAGAAAGAGAGATTACGAGTGAGGAAAGAAAGCAATTGGATAGAGAGTCTTAAAGATGGGTAAATAATTGAAGGGATAAGGAAAAAGTACACAAAGAAGGGAAACAAAAGGAATTTTTACGAACTCAATAACTGATAAAGAATGGATTACAAGGACTGGAAACACATAAAGATTTTAGAGAGAACAAAAGGGAAACAAATATAGAAACAGAAATCCTCTTCTTCTTTTTTTAAATAGGGGTTACTTGAACCAACATGCAACAAGGGAGGTAGAAAGCAATAGATGGGATGCTTGACGAAGGGAGATGAGTACTGTGTTCAACTGCCAACAGTCCACCGAGATATCCTTTTAAGGGCTGCGACTTGCTGGCCCTCTCGGTCAGATCAGCTACCAAAACAATTAACAACACATCTCGGTGTTCCTAACCGAATTACGCTCACAATAAAAGAGAGATTCGTTGTGCTGAGTTTCGTTCAGGTACGGGATAAGACGAATCCACCAAAGGACTATTAGAGCGTGTTGACTTTACTGGGCTTGGTTACCCAATTTCTTTGCACGAAGCAAACTCAACTTCAATTCTGATTCAAGTTTAGACCCTTTCTTTTGAAGTGCTCCCTCTCTCACTTACATTTTTCTCTATCCCCCACTTTTTGAGTCTCTCTTACTGAGACTTTCTCTCTCTACTCAACCCTCTCTACTTTTTGAGTCTCTCATACTGAGACTTTCTCTAAATTCCCTCTGTCAACTCTCTTCCCCCTTTTTAGTATCAGAGTCTTCCTCAATTATTCGGCAAGGGTAGGATGTGGAGCATTCTTCAGTATGAGAGAGAGGTGAAGAGAGTTGAGACAGGAAGAATGCTCGACATCTTGCCCTTGTCGAATAATCGAGGAAGATTCTGATACTAAAAAGGGGGAAGAGAGTTGACAGAGGGAATTTAGAGAAAGTCTCAGTATGAGAGACTCAAAAAGTAGAGAGGGGGAGAGAGGTGAAGAGAGTTGAGAGAGGGAATTTAGAGATGAGAGAGAGAGAGAAAGGCTCAGTATGAGAGACTCAAAAAGTAGAGAGTAGAGAGAGAGAAAGTCTCAATAAGAGATACTCAAAAAGTAGGGATAGAGAGAAGTCTCAATCAGAGACGAAACACTTTAAAAGAGAGGGTCTAAACTAATCAGAAGTGGAGTTGAGTTTGATTCGTACAAAAAAATTGGGTAACTAAGCCCGGTAGAGTGGTCACGCTCTAATAGTCCTTTGGTAGACTCGTCTTACCCCATACCCAGACTAAACTCGAGACATTGAATCTGTTTTTTATTGAGCGTACTTCTGTTAAGAACACCGAGAGGTGTTGTTAACTGTTCCGATAACTGATCTGACAAAGAGGGCCAATAAGTCGCAACCCTTAAAATGATATCTCGGTGAACTGTTGGCGATTGAGCATAGAACTCATCCCCCTTCGTCAAGCTTCTCATCAATTGCTTTCTACATCCCCTGTTGCCTGTTGCTTCAGGTAACCCCTATTTAAAAAAAAAAAAAGATTTTTGTTTCCAACTTTGCGTCCCTTTTGTTCACTCTAAAATCTTTATGTGTTCCCAGTTCAGTGTTTTCAGTTTTGTTTTTCCAGTTCCTGTAAACCCTTCTTTATCAATTATTGAGTTCGTAAAAATTCTTTGTGTTTCTCTCTCCCTTCATTATTTACCCATCGTTAAAATTCTTTATCCAATTGCCTTCTTTCCTCACTCGTAATCTGTCTCTCTTCTTTGCTTTTCCAATTCCTCAATTATTATGCATATCTCATTAATGTCTTATGTACTTTTTTCCACTTCTTATTAACGTGTTATGTACTTTTCCTTCTCACATTTTCTTCTATTTAAAGCATTTTTCTTCTTTCTTCTCATATTCTCAAATTCAAAGACATATTTGTCTTTGTAGTCCCTCTTTAGACTCTCTATCTTAAAGTGTTCCCTCTCTCATTAAGAATTCTCTCTATCCCTCAGTGTTTTAGTCTCTCTAACTAAGACTTTCTCTATCTACTCAACCTTCTCTACTCTCCACTTTTTGAGTCTCTTATACTGAGACTTTCTTTCTCTCTACTCAACTATCTCTACTATCTTTACGTCTCATCTCATTGATGTCTTATGTACTTCTTTCCACATCTTATTAAAGTCATATGTACTTTCTTTGTCACCTTTTCATCAATTTAAATCCTTTCTCTTCTTTCTTCTCGTATTCTCAAATTCAAAGACATACTTGTCTTTGTAGTCCCTCTTTAGACCCTCTCTTTTAAAGTGTTCCCTCTCTTTTTTTTTTGAAATCAGTTACTATGAATTACATTCACCCATGAACGATTACAAGGAGGTTCAAGAAGAAAAGGATGTAACCACCAATGAATGTTGGTGCACATCACCCTTTGTTACAGCATCAGCTTCCATGTTAGCTTCCCTAAAACATGAGATAACTCAAAAGAACCACTACTTAAAATGAAAAAGATTTCATCGAAAAATACTGCATAATCTCCAAGGTGGCTTCATTTCTCCTTTTGCCCAAGCAATGACATTTGCTTGAATAACCTTTAATCATCTTTTGGCCCTCGAGGTTCTTTATTATCGTTAATCCCTCCAAAGGAGCTCTTGCCTCAGCTTCATTCACTGTTGTAGGTCCACTTGGTCCCGAGTAGGTGAATTTGTAATTACCCATATGATCTCTAATGGTAGCACCATAACCTGTTGGGCCTGGGTTTCCAATCGAGCTTCCATCAAAGTTGAGTTTTAAGCAATTTACACGAGGAGGCATACAAATAGCATTTCAAGTCCGTCTATCATTATTAAGCTTAGCAACTTCAGATGGGTTCTCAAAAATCTGTGATTTTGGGATAAACTTACAATCCTTGTTTGTTGAAACCATTCAGTTGTTGTTGCTAAGGTGTTGGACTTCAAAACTTCAATCTCACTTTGTGTTCCTTCAAACGTTCGTCTATTTCTCTCTTTCCAAATATTCCAAATAGTTCACACCCATAAATCTCTCCATAACACAGTGCCAATTTTCGACAAACCTAGGTTCATCCATTGAGAAAGGATCAACTCTAGACTTTGTGGGATCAGGATATTTAGATTCAACAACTTTCTACACCAATCCCATATGCTTAAAGTGAAAGGACAATGTAAAAGAATATGGTCCACATTTTCGTTATCCCTCAAACATAGCCTACAAACATTGACAACTATGAAACCTCTCTTACAAAGGTTATCCACAGTAGGCAGCTTTTTTTGAAGAGCTACCCACAAAAATAACTAAACCTTCAACGGCACCTGCAAATTCTATATTCTTGCTAAACTATGATCAGTCGCTCTGTGATTCTCCTCATGCAGCAGTTCTATCAACTTGACTGAAAAATCCCTTGAAGTTGTGAGTTCCCACACCCATCAATCATCTTTATTGGGAACATAGAAAAAATTATGCAACAAATTTATAAGCAATTGGAACTCATGAAAGAAAGAATTCGAGACCTTCCTATACGAGCAAACAATATTCCAAAAAGAGTTGGTAAAATCAGCTCCTCTGAGATCTTTCACTGAGACCAATGGATTGTCGACTTTGGAGAAGACCTCAGGGAAAGACTCTCAATGAGTAAGGAGTCCCAACCACTTATCAAACCAGAACAAGGTTTGATCTCCCTTTCCAACCACTTTGCAACAATGACTAAAATATAATGATCGGCACGCATCAATTCCTTTCCAAATACTTGAAAAACCAACTTTAGATCTTGGACTTTTAATGAGGCCAGTCAATACATCTACCCCATATTTTTCTTTTAACACCTTTCCACATAAGCTATCCTGCTGATTTTAGAAGTGCCACCACCACTTATTCAATAGGCTAGTGTTCATCAATTTGAGCTTCTTAACTCCTAGACGCCCATCTCTCTTGGAAGTGCATACCTTTTCCCAATTCACGAGTTTCAATTTTTTTCCCATTCCTACATTGCCCCATAAAAAATATCTCATGATGGTTTCCAAAGTCTTCACCACCTGTTTTGGCATTCTGAAAATTAACATAAAATAGATGGGTAAGTTGGACAAAGTAGAGTTGATAAGAGTAGATATTCCTCCAAACGACAACACTTTAGACTTCCATAGATCCAATATCTTATTAAATCTTTCAATAATAGGATCCCAAATAGTTGCAGATTGGTTTCCTCCCTCTCTCACGGAGACTACTCTCTATTCCCTACTTTTTGAGTCTCTCTCACTGAGACATTCTCTCTCTACTCAACCCTCTCTACTCTTTACTTTTTGGGTCTTACTGTGACTTTCTCTCTCTCTTCTCTAAATTCCAACGGCAGTCTACCTACTCCCGCTTGATATCCTCCAACCTCAATATTAACAAAATTTACCAAAATTACTTTTTCTCTAATTTTAACAGGAACATTAATGGCAAATTCTGTTAATTTTCTTCTAACATTCATAGTATCAACTTCTTGTCCATGAGAATATTTCACCAGTTTTTCCAAAATTCTTTGGTGTAAAAATTTATGTTAGCACTAATATCAAGAAATAATTTTAACTTTTTCCAATTTTCACCTCCATCTGTAGAAATTTTTGCTGGCACTAGTAACAAATTTTGAGAGTGCACCATTTTCCGAAATTGATATAAATTTGCTTTTGAAAGTTCATCTTCTTTGAATGGTTATTCAAACAATTTCATGTAATCGCCCTTATAATAGTTGAACCAGAAAATACTAATTCGACTACAGGAAATTACCCTACTATTGATTGCTTTCTCACCTCTACTGGAAGAATCAGTATAATGATAAACAATTTCAGAAGGGCTTCCTTAGAGCCCAAATTAATTGCATCAATTATTGACAATGAAGTATTGGATGACTTGCTAATTTTCAGTTTTGGATGACTTGCTAATATCCTAATCATGTTGCCAGAGATTTTATAACAAAATTAGTAAGATATACAAATTGAGAAACGGATTTATGCAAATATTTCCAAAGGATTAATCTTACTGAGCAAGGTTTTATCAGGAGATGTAAAGATGAAATTCTTTATAATCATGAAGCATTAAGAATAAAACCGCTGTCATCAATGCAGTTACTAGACAGCTTCCATAAAAATTTCAAAAATTGCAAGAATTGCCAAACTGGAGGACATTTTTGTATGACTCATTACAAAGAATTCAGCAATATATTGAAGATGAGTCAACAGAGGAGTCTCCAGAATCATCTCAAAATATCTCGCAAAGAAACCAGACATGGTTTTTCTGAAGCAGTTTTATTTTTCTGAAGCAGTTTACTTTATGAAAAGCGGATTTGTTTTTTATGAGTGGTTTTACTATTTACCTTTGTAGTGTGTAAGAATGAGTGACGAGTGGCTTTGTACTTGTTTTTACTTTTGAGTGGATGTAAAAAATAAGTGACATGTAGATGTACTTGACGTACCAAGGTTACTGTTTTAAGTGACACATGCATGTACCAAGGTACTATATGGTTTTGCTTTTTCGTTTAGGGTTTAGCCCATGGTTTGTAAACCACTAAGTGGAAAGTCGGTCTATGTTTCAATACAAAGTGAACATTCTTAAATAAATAAATAAATAAATAATTGTCTCTAAATCACCAATTTGGTGCGGAGCATAGTGAAAGTTTTAATTCAAGCAACCATATGAACTGCTATGTAAAGGTAAAAATACATTATTTAGGTGAATCTATATGAAATCAAGAAAGGATATGTATCCATTCCATTAAGAATTAGAAGACGAATGTAGGGAAATGTCTTTCACAGGACGCCATAATTGGTACCATGTGAAGCAGGAGATGACACATATCAACTTCAGCATGAACCAAAGATATGAAGGACACTAGAACAAAGGACAATGACGGAGAACATAGTTCCCCAACAAGACAATAGATCTTGAAGGCGGTAAGCAGCGGGGATCACCCATAGGAAATCATGTCATATAATGGCATGTCACAAAGATGAAAAATACTTTTTAGTAAAACTCCATATACTCACGAATAGGCATTCTTCTTTTTTTTTTGTTCTTTATTTTAAATTTTCTAATTCATCATCGTCATCAAAAGCCTTTTCCCAACTATTTAGGGTACGCTACAAGAATCCTGGTCCGTCATTCTACTCTATCAATGACCATACCCTAAGTGAGGCCATAAGTCCTCATTTCTTTTCTCACTACTTCCAACCATGTCCTTTTGGACCTACCCCTTTCCCATTTTGCGCCTTTCGCTAGGAATTAACTTGCACCTTCCACTTTAACTTGCACTTTAGAGTTTATGTTGAGCACCTCAAGCAAGCATTTATATTGGACAAATGCATTGAATTGCAATCCATTATGTAAACCAAGTTTTCTTTTACCCAATTTCATGGTATTAACACATGAATTGTTAATGAAGAAAAAAAGATCAATTTACATGCGGGTACACCTCATACAGAAGTTCCCACATGGAGAGTACTAAAGCAATTATTCAGGTAACAACCAACATAGTTTCAGGAAAAAATAGATTTCCACCTGAAGTGGTAGACTGAGAAGCTTTTCCCTTTCTCTGGTGAAAATCACAGAAAGCATACCATTCATAAAAGAAAATATATAAAAAATCATACTAACCTACAGTGTAAGCAAACTGTAATTGATTGGTTTGTGAGAGAAGAGTCTTTTCAACAGAAGGAAGTTCAGCCTCAAGTTGCTGAACACGTATCATAAGGTCATGGCCCCTTGCAGCAGTAGCCATCACTTCTTCATGTAGGTCATGGAAAAGCTCTGCTGCAAACCTATTTGATAAAAAATAACAATTACATATTTAGAAAAATCCCTCATTTTGATGATTACAACAATTTCTTAAAAGAGCAATTACTTATATGTCGGGGTATCACTGACAGGCAAATTGTATGTATGAGAAAGTACTCATCAATGTGCAAAGAATGTTAACTAATAGTCATTTGCCAATAAGAAGGACTAATGTGGCATTAACATATAGCCTGTTACCAATTAATCCTCAAAATCATTTGGTTTTTCAAATAGAATGATATGAATGTCACATATCAAGCACTCAGTCGACTGATTTCTTTCGACTTGACCTAATGCAAGAAAAGATACTAAATGGCAAAGAGATAACTTTAGCAAATGGAATATCCTACTGATTGAAAAGCGCCACTTTTCATGCACACGTTCTAGATGCTTATGAGGAATAGGTATAGAACTCGGTTTGATAAACTTTTATAACTACTTGTAATTATATCATCTGGCAAAACCGTCGTGGAGGACTGAGGAAGAATCAAAGGAGGCATATATAGTCGTCAAAAATCTTCATGTGCAAAGGACAAAAGAACAATTTATTCCCTTTAAAGAAAAAGAAACGAGTCAATAAGGTTGACAAAAAGGGTAGAAAAGCAATGGCAAACTCCATTATGAAAATGAAGTAGCTGTCAGAGACCCAAGAGGGCTAGAAACTAAAAATAGACATTGTACAAGCCAAAAATCTCATTGAAACAAACAATCCAAAAAGATTAAACTATCAGACGAAGAAATGTAAATGCAAGATCTAAATAGAAGCCCTCGATAACAGTAATTTGAGCCATCTCAGATCCATAATGCAGTGTCATTTCATTGTGAAAGCGCCGACCAAGAAGGAGAGAGCACAAAAAACACATATCCTATTTTCATTCAAATCCAGAAACTAAACCTATTTCACCCATTTTTCATGAAACTAAATCCTTATTACGCTTAGCACACAAAGAAACACATGCTGAAACTAGAACCAAATTCCCAATTAAAAAGAAAAAAGGAACGAGATAAACAGAGGCTCGTTTGTTGAAATTGGAATTACCCAAGTTTCCAGGAGAGCAAGGAAGAACAAGAAACCCCCAAATTCAGAAACGAGAGCGAGAGAGAGAGAGAGAGAGAGAGAGACTTACTCAGCTAGGTCACCCAACTGGCGCAAAATGCCGACAAGACCGGCCATGGCAACCCCTTCAAGGAGAGCTTCAGGGTCGTCCTTGTCAGCCCCTCTGTAAACCTCCGGATCAGCCAACCCATATTCGCTTCTTATTTGGTATCTCACCAAAGGCATCGCTTTGTTCCTCTGAGACTCTGCTTCTGGTTAGCCCGTCATGTAGAGAGAGAGAGAGAGGAGAGAGTGCGAAGAGATTTTGAATTTGCAGAGGGTTAGGGGAGAGAGAAGAGAGGCCTGGCTGTGCGTTTTTGAAAGGTGTGAATGCAGAGAGAGAGAGAGAGAGAGATGGTACGTGGGTGTGGGTGGTGGAGGGAGGTGGAGTGGAGTGAAAATGCGGTCTGTGTATTTAATGATATAATTTATTTCATGGCGGGTGTTGGGGGTTTACACCTTCCAATAAAGGCCTCTCTGCGTATTTACTGATTCTCTCTCTTCACTGTATTCCTCTCGCTCGGCCGTGTCCTTTGGTTTTTTTTGTCTCCCCGGTGGACTCCAAATCCAACCCACTAACGTCTCTCTATTGGAGGCCCCCTCACTCTAAATCACCTCCCCCGTCTCTCCCTCTCTCTCTCTAATTTCCCGCCTCCTCTTCACCTCCCCCCGCGTTTAATGATTACAAGGGGCACTCCAAAAGTCCTCACAATTTTTTTTTTCTCATAAAAAACACGCTTTTCTACGAAATTTCCGAGGACATAATCTCTCTCTTAAATCCCTTTCGCTTTCGATTCAAAACCTGAATTTTAAATCTTATTGGGATTTAGATTTAAACTTGAATCAAAATTATTATTCGGATCGAATTTGAGTACAAATAAATCCGATATAGCTCTGGTTATTAAAATATATTATATATATTAATTATTTTATTAATTTATATAAGAGTGTGGTTTTTATAAGATTGCAACCTTAAACAATCCAATTAAGACACCTCCAAATTTTATCTTAACATGTCATTTTGGTGTAAAAAATTCTTACGATTATCTCAAAATCTATTTTTATATCTAATTATAAAATTTTAAAAATTGTCAAAATCAAGTAGATCTATAAATATATAAAATTCTTGGAAATAGACGATCTAGATAATGTGTTGCAAGATGCATTATTTAAGGGACTCAAAATCTTTTTTTTCCTTTTTTCGTATTCATACATCTCGATGTCGAGATGATCAATTAGAGGGTATTTCAACATTAAAACCACATTCTCTGATGGATTTTTCAAAGTGCATTTGTAATTCTACATTTTAAGGTTGCAACTTTATATAAACTTTTCCTTTATATAATGTATATAATGTATTTTTACTTTTAAAGACCTAATCTCCATTTTAGATTAGAATGTCGAGAATCCAAATCCAATTCAAATTTGGATCTCATAGATAGGGGATCCATACATTCCAAATCCAAATTCTGTATATATTTTTTGGATCCAAATTTAAATCTAGGTAGATCCAAACCCGATCCGAAAAATTCTTAGCCTTCTCTCTATATATATCATCACACCTTACGATTAGACCGAACATGGACCGTCAAATATTCGTATTTTCTCTTTTATTTATTTTGTTGGGTTGCTTGTTTCTGAGTTAGGTGGAGAGGGGAAAGCACATGGCGCTTGGCTTGTTCATGGGATGACAAGAACGTGAGTTTGTTTTCATGTGCCGAGCGTTTGAGCCCTAAGTTCGCTATTTCCTTGCATTTTCTTCGCATTTTTCAATTTCTTTTTTTTTTTCCTTTTTAAGGGCGAGTTAACAGGATCGCTTTTTTTGTTTTCTTCTTTTTTGGAATGCTGAGTTAATTGGAACACTTTTGTCATTTTGTCTTACTTGTTCGAAAGTTTAATTTTTATATTATTGCAATTTAACATTTTTTTTAGTCATTGCGTTCACTCTTCCTTAGTCTCTTTGATCATCTTGGCCATATTTCCTTCAATGAACAAGAATTTTTGTTTATTCTTTTTTACTATTTTAGGAATCGATATTTATTTACAGGGCTATGTTAGGGTACGTGCACATACTATAGAGCATTTTACAATTATACTTAACAAATTTTAAATATTCATATACCTGTATTTTGTACCACGCGTTTTTTTTAGCAAGGTTATTTTTAATTATTATGAGGGGCGTAACATCTTTCACACCGGTGTACCAATACCTACATGGAGTATTAAATGCCACTAGTTTGTTTCATGTAGGTAATGTCACACTCATGTGAATGATGTCATACCTCTCATAATGATTAAAAATACCCTTACTAAAAAATATTATATTACAAAACAAGAATATATATATATCCAAAATTGTTGAGTACAATTATAAAATACTCAATAGTGTGAATACCCTAACATAACCCTTATTCACATTTAGGAACATAAATAAGCCTTTAGCTCTTTTTTACAAAATAAGTGCCAATTTTTCAAGAGCACAAATTTTATCAATGGGCGTGGTTTCCATGAGGTTGCAACATTAAACAATTAAAATAAAGGAGTACCTCCAAACTCTATCATGAGATACAATTTTGGTGCCAAAATTTCTTAGGATGGCGCGAGAATTTGGAGATATTATTTTGATCTCTAATTATAAAATTTAAGCTCTAAAAATAGTTAAAATCAAGCATACCTATAAATGCATAAAAAGCTTGAAAATAGATTATCTAAGTCATGTCCTACAAGTTGTACGTTTTTGGGGGGCTTGAAAATATTTCTTTCATCCATATCCATACATCTCGATATCTCGATGATCGGCTGGATGTTTTCCCAACATCAAAATAATCTTTTTCAATGGATTTTTTAAATGTACCTTAATTCTACATTTTTAAGGTTTTAACCTTATATAATTTTTATCCTTTACTATCACATCATCAACCAAGAGATCCCAACATTCCTCATGAGTCATGATGAAATTAGTAAACATTTCCAACTATGGCCCCACTCTCCCTCTCTCGCCATAAACATATACTATGTACACATTATGGTATCCTATTAATGTATTTCACGTGAAGAGGTCATCTACATGGTAACGGTGACATTTCTTTATTCATGGCCCGCAATAAGAGAGATTTGAGTAGTGATCCATGGGAGATAATAATGTGTCTTTGCCTTAAAGTTTTCTTCATTCAAGGAGTAGAATATGGTGTTAGTTACTAGCAACATGGTACCCAACAACCGCAACATCACAACTCCTATACAACAGATTATATATATACTAATAATACCTAGCAGCACCATTATTGTTAACATTACAAAAAGGTCAAAAGTTTATAAGTACGAGGCTCTAAACAATCAAATTAAAGCACACCTCAAAATTTCATTAGAAGAGGTTGTTTTTTTGCTAAAAAATCCTCAAATTGATCATCTCGACCTCAAGATGCATGGATACGAGAAACAAATGGATTTCAAATTTTGGAAATAGTATATCTTGTAATGCATTTTTGCACTTTCAATTTTCAAGATTTTTTAAAGTTTGCATAGATTTGTTTGATCTACACTATTTTTGAAGCTTTAAATTTATAATTAGATATGTACATAAAATTTAAGGCTATCATAAAGACTTCCGGTATTAAAACGACATTTCTAGATACTTTTTGAAGGTGCGCTTTACTTTGATTGTTTAGAGCCTCGGCCCTATACAAACCGCACCCTTAAAAAAGAGAAAAAGTTTATACAAGGTATTAAGTAAGTGCACCTAAAAAACCACTACATAAGGTTGTTCCTATGCTAAAAAAACCTTCATACCGATCATCTTGACCTCGAGATTCATAGACATGAAGAAATGAGATTTCTAATCCTAAAAATATTCATCTTCTAACGTATTATCTAGACCGTCCATTTTGGAGATTTTCTAGTGTTTATAGATCTACTTGACCGTCACCATTTTTGGCACTTTAAATTTTATAATTGGACGCAACAATAGATTTTCATATCATCACAAGGCTTAGCGGCACCGGAACTGCATTTTCCACATAGTTTTGAGGTGCACCCTACTTCAATAGTACAAACCTCACCCTTAATAGATTATGGTGAATTTTCCATTAGGGATACATTGTTTGGACAATTTCCTCCATATATTGGAAGCTCTAACAGTGCAGAGACCCCACCTTTTAAAAAGAAGAATTTTTTTTAATGATTTCTAAGCATCACATCAAAGATTAACGGAGTTTCGGATTATACATTGGAAAATCTTTCAAGTCTTTCTTAGTTATCTCTAATCATTCGGCAGTCACCTCATTTATTAATTGAAAAAATGGACAATTGCAATCAGTTTAATTTGGACACCTCTAGACGAGGGCTCATTAAACAAAAAAGAATAGAGAACAAAAACTTAGGACACGCCACGACCATAATTTTATACATGTTTTAAATAGAAGGATAATTGACCTTTGTAGCATATGGAGAACTTTATTAAAATCGGGGCTGTCTAAGTTGTTCGCATGATGCAGAAGTGTCATACCTTGCAAATTTAGAATTGGCACTATTCCAAAAAAAAAAAAGCCCAAATTTTGGTTTCTTTTCATTTTCGTGTTTGGCTTTTTCAAGATTAACAAAGTGTGGCCAAAATGTGGTCGCGAAATGAGACCCATGGTATTTCATGAAGTGGGAATTCACAGGCATAGGCATGGTTGGCATTTTTGCTTGCAGATTTGAGAGGGTAACATGAGAGAGAAACAAAAGACGATGCCATCTGGGTGGGCCATAGCGAAGCCCAAGGCCCAAACATAATTCTCTGTAAAATCAAATCAAAGTTAAACAAGTATTGAACAAAATCAGCAGTGTACCAATCTCTATTTCTGAAAATGGTTGAGACTGAGGGTAATACAAAGGCCACTTAAAATGAAAACTGTGAGAGAAACATGTTCCAAAAAAAACATCTTAATATGGCTCCCATAATCAAACTCCACCCAAATTTTACAATGCCTACCAACACAAAACTCCGACTACTTGAATACGTTTGATGATAAAGTATGACGAGAGACAAAAAGCTGTCAATGTTGTCATTGAAATGATGAGAGATGGAGAGAGGGAAAACATACTGAAATTTCGATCACTTCTTTGCGTAAGTGATGCCCATGGGGTTCTGAGGAGTGATCTTGAAACCTTGGAGAGCTTGCATGGCTATGGATGCCTGGATCTCATCAGCATACTCCACAAAAGAAATGCCTGGCTTTGCTTCAACCATTCTCACCTCTTTAAAACCTGGGTACTGTTGGAAGAGCATCTGCAGCATCATACTCGTTGTTTCATGAGGCAAATTCTGAATGAAAAGAATGCTATTTGGTGATGCAGCACCCTCTTGGGCACCAGGCTTTCCTGGGCGGGAAGTATGAGAAGCCTGTAAAAGACCAACATATAGCACATATAAAGTATTTAATAATCAGACAAAAAGTTACACCTTTTGTTAATATGCCAGGAAAGAGATATGGACAATGCATTTATTGTATCATTTTCTTAAAAAAAATGAACAATGAATAGAGGTTGTCCACAGGGAAAAATTTAGACTGAGACTTCTCCTAAAGAGCATTTTTTCTGTAGGCATTAACTGATTATTTGCAGGGTATAGGGTTCTAGGCACCAACTGTGCATGTTCGTTGCAAGCAAGCTAGGAACATTGTAGATATCCACTTGTTCGTGTGTGCTTGTTCATGGCTAATATGGATAAGTATTCAGAGTTTTATTCCACATGAATTGGGTTATTATTGATTCACTACTTGCTTTCACGTTGGAGTTTGTTTACTATACAATGGACAGGTCTCAGTTTTCTTTATGAGTCATTTAGTGCCTGTTCCTCATTTTAACATTTCTATACTCCAATGGAATTATCATATATCAGAAAATAGATAAATGATGTCCTTATCAGGAAAATAATAAGGATTAGATGGAAGTGTAGGGATAACTCACATTATTTGTGCCATTGTTCTGCACGACATTAGTAGCAGTTTGTTCTGCTTCATTTTCTGCCTTGCGCCTCTTTTCAGCTGCAATAGGATAATCATCACAGTCAAACAATAATAAACCAGTTTATGCAATCCTAAACACAAGATTTACAGCAATGTAGGGTCTAAAACCAAATAATCTATTCATAAGAAGTAAGATTCTCAAATAAAAACATGGAAATAACAATGAACACTACAAAAATAATAAACTCAAAGAACAAGAATACTAGCTGAATAAGATTTGGGCTAGGGCTTGACTGATTAGCAGTTAGTGGTCGACAATTGCAACACTACATCCCCAATTCGATACCTACAGCTTACATAAACAAAAAAGGAAAAGAGCATTGGCTGCATCGACTTCTGAAATTTGAGTGATAAATTAAAATTAAAAAGGGTTTAATGGATAGGAAAAAAGAGAGACCAGATTTTTGGCATCCCAATTATAATGAGGACCCGGTTTCTATGCAGCCAAGCCCGCAAATGTAGAAATGCGAGCCTCTTAATAAATCTATCTTTGAGATGGATTTTTAGACCTAATTTTTTAGGACATTTAATCTCTAACATGGAGATCATAAATATGAACTAAAAATAATAATTCTAGTAAGAAAATATTTGGACCGTTAGTTTCCATTGTTTTTAGATGGAACACCTACTTGCATCCATCTTTAACAGGGATACTTTACACTTACTGGACCGCATATGTAGAAATGCGGTCCGGCCCGCATGAAACAATTTTCCTTATAATGAACTACCTCATTGAATGGAGAAACTGAATTGGGCTCCAAAGATACAACACAAGAGGTACGGAAGATTGGTATCATTTCTCAGTGATTTTCTGAAACATGAATCCTAAATTTTATTTCATCAAATTCAGAGAACAAAACACATATAAATGGCAGACAGAGGCTGACCACAACGAATGTCATGAAACAACAATCAGATATCTCAAAATAAATATTAAATTGGAAATATTACAAAACAAGCGGAAAAAAATTATCATCACCAAAGAAAAAAGAAAAAGGATAATATGAAGTGAAAGTATATTATAATCCAACTGGCTACAGGAAAAAGGGGAGGTAAAAGCAGGTCACCTTTTTCTTCCTGCTTCTTTTTCTTTTCCCTTGGAACATATGTTCCATCGGCTTTTGCGATACAATCAGACTTTGTCTTTGCGTATTGTATCCGCTGCACAGTGAATAAACAAGAATATAGTTGTTATATGAAACCTCTATCACTCACTCAGGGAGGTAATTCCCTAAATGAGAGTAACAAAGCACAGATACCAAGAATAAACTGTAGAAAAGGAGAACACAATTTCTCCCTATTGGGAAAAGCGTTTGCCTTTTGGGAAGAATATCATAATCTAATGGACAATGGAAAATCATAGTTCATTGGGGTCACCCTGCCCGATGAGATGGTAAGCCCCACTCTCTTGCAACTGTATGAATGTGATTCAATGGTAATACTCCAACACGCAATGGATTTCCATAGTCCATTTGGTTAATAGTTAATTTCCCTTACCTTTTTTGGTTTCCCCAAGAGCTAATCTTTCATACTACTACGATGGATGAGCTAGTTAGTCCATAACCAGTAACAAGACAGATGGAGATCAATAATGGCAGGTTTATCCAGCACGTATTTCCAAATAAGTTTTCATCATAATATTGCGTATAGATAGTTTTTTCCTAAGAAGTGTTCAAATGGGGGAGACAGCTTTTTTTTTGAAGTTGAAGGTATTGTAATTATAGGCAAATAAGGCAATACATAATACATACAGTTTACATGGTTACAAATAATGAGCAATCTAACATGGTTTGTAAAACTCATAGAAAACAAGGGTTTCTTCAGCAAAACGTTTTGGTGGGAATTCATAGGGAACAGGGGAGGGAGGCCCTACAATTGAGAGGAAGAGAATAACAAAAACTTGGCAAAGGAGCCCCTTGTTGGGAAAGTGAATCAACGGTATGATGAGCTTCTCGCAAGGTATAGTGAAAAGAAACCTGAAACAAGGCATACAATTGAAAAAATCTGCTAAAAAACTGGATCTAGGGGCTGCAGGCGGGGGGAAACTTGTTTGCCCAGCTTACTATGATACACCTTCAATCAACAAGGGAACCCCACCTTTGCTTGTGGAGCTTCAATCCTTCAGGAAGAGTCCTAGCCTCAAGCATGCTTGAAATGGCCTCGCCTATAGGACCCGAGAAAGAGAGAAGGTGGCAACCGGAGAGTCATAAAAGATGAACCAACCCCTGCTGTGCCCGGGCTGCCCAAGGAACATCCATTGAAGTTGAGCTTCTGGGTGCCATAGTGATCCAGGGGGGAGATCTAGGGATCAACCTAGTGTTAACCTGGAAATCGCTCCCCAGTTTAGGACAAAGTCTGTTGTAGAGCACCCTCTGATATTCCTTCGTGTTCTTGCCCAATCTATGACCATTGGCTTCATGCTGTCCCTTCGTGTTCGGCCCTTAAATATTCTTCTCTCTCTCCAACCAGGTATACCATATTAGGGCTATAATATAGGCGACGGCACAGGTATAGCCCTGAGGCTGAAAGGGGATGGGGGAGAAATCTGCGGAAAACAGATGTAAAGTGGTGTCCAGCGTGACCCAAGTGATACCAAACAAATTGAGGAAGAAGGATCACAATTTCCCAGCAAAAGGGCAGTGGATGAATAGATCAGCAGCACTCTACTCAGATCTTCTACGTCCAACCTGAAGACTCTTCTATATGTAGCCTGCAAACTGTAAGGGGCTTATTGCCAATTGCCAACCAGTTGAACACTTGAATATCGGTGGGCACTTGGCTTCCTTTGCTGGCCCAGCAGGGAGGAGGACTTGATAGAGCAAAGATGCTGTGAATAATCCCAAGGGGTTTGATGCTCAGACCACTCTACCCTTCCCTAAACCAGGGATAAAAGCGAATAGACTGAAAGTTCAAGTATGAAGGTCCTCACCATCCCAAACTCCTCGAGGCGGAAACACAACCAAAGTTCAAGAGCCTGAAGATTGTCAACTTCAATGTCATTTAAGTCTCGCCTAAATCTTGGACCTCACACAATAAGATCTCCCAAAGCTTCACAAGACTTGGAGATGAGGCAATCTTGCTTAGGGGTGTTACTGGATAGGTTGGGACCCAGACCAGATCCAGACCCCGGTCAGTTTAGGTATTTTATTATAAATACTTTGTAATATTGATGAATATATACCTAAATATTATATATATATAGGACTTAACTAGGCACCTGTAAGATGAAGTACTATATAAGACTTAACTAGGCACCTGCAAGATGAGGTACTGTAGTGTATATTGTTCGTGGATGACATAATTTTAATCGATGAGATCCGAAACGGCATCAACACAAAGAACTTTGGAGGGATGCTCTATGATTTAAAGGTCTTAAAATTAGCCGGACTAAGACAGTATATGGAATGCAAGTTTAGTAATAATAAGAGTAGAGACGATGAAGTAGTTAAGATCGACAGCCAAGAAATACCAAAAAGAATGCATTTTCGATATCTTAGGTCGATGATCCAGGAAAATGGGGAAATTGAGGAGGATATCACACATGAATTAGAGCTGGGTGGGCGAAGTGGAGATGTGCAACTGAAGTTTTATGTGATCACTACAAATCAATAAAGCTGAAGAGCAAGTTCCATAGAACAATTGTGAGACCAACTTTGCTTTATGGGATGGAATGCTGGGTGTCAAAAAACAACATATTCATAGAATGAGTGTAGCTGAGTTGAAGATGTTGAGATGGATGAGTGGCAAGACAAGAATGGATAGAATTTTATTCATTCGAGAGAATTTCGGTGTGGCACCAATAAGTGATAAGACGAGAGAAAGCAGACTTAGGTGGGTTGGTCATATGCAGTGCAGACCCAATACAACACTTGTTAGGAGATGCGAGTTAGTTCAGGTGGAAGGCTCAAAAGGGTAAAGGGTAGGCTCGAAAGGACATGGTTGGAAGTAGTGAGAAAAGATATGAGGACTTACGGCCTCACTGAAAGTATGGCCCTTGACAGAGCAGAATGGCAAACCAGAACTCATGTAGCCGACTCCAATTAGTTGGGAAAGAGCTTTGATGATGATGATGATGATATGTGTGTGTGTGTCTATGTTAGGTCAGGATGGACCAAAACCCAAAACCGACCTAGATTGGCTAAAGGTTATTTGGACCCAAACCTAAGCTACCCGTGTCAAGCTGACCCATTTGGTTGGCGGGTCAATCCAACCCAATTACCACCCATAGTCTTGGTTATATGCTACCAAAAAAGCTTGAAAGGGCATAAATTCAGCCTTGACTCCCCCATCTAGTGATTTACAAATCGGCTACCCAAGTCGAAGTTGCCTGGTCACTTGTTGATTCTTGCCCAAATTGGTGAGTCGGAACAATTTGTCTAGAATCTCCATGTTCGATGTAGCGATTTTGCACAATTTTCTGCCCAAAATCAAGATATGCCCAGTTTTTTGAAAAATCACATGATATTCCTATTCCAATTATTTACCACCATTTTGGGTTCTTTTTTCATCTGCCCCAAAATTTCTCTCTCAGAAGCCACTTTCTCTTCCTTGTTTTTTTATACAAGTGAGACAACAATGCCGAATAAATCCTTGACAAATTCACCTTAAAATTGAAATTCTCCAATTGAAGGGAGGGGATGTATACCACGTGAAGGAGCATTTGGCTTGCAAGAAGAAGTTGACCCAAGTACAATGTTAAACAGAGAGGGGGGAAGAGTTTTGCACAAGTGCTTCAAGTAAGCCTAGGAAGCAGAATGTGATAGGAGATTATTTCCACCAAGGAGAACACTTGATGCCCAGCCAACAATCAAAGTTTGTTGGCTGGGAAGAAGGCAGTGAAAGGGAACACATATCTCTGACCCAGTGGATGTATGATTCTTGCATTCCTTTAATGCCCTCAACTCCTATTTTCAATCTCTGTTGGACACCATGCCCTCAAGTTCCAAGGAGCTAGAAGTTTGTTGTTGAAGAGGAATGTGGAGAGGTCAAGGGTTTACATAGAGGCATACAAAGAGATATGGGCTAGTTATGGCTGCTCAATCATGGCTGATGGTTGGACAAATGGGAGACATACACAATTGATCAAACTTTTGGTATATATCACAAGGTTAGTCATGGACGGCAAAATTATTTTTATTTTTTACTTTTATTCAACTTTAAAGGATGTATATTTTAATTTTAAAAAATTCTAGGGTTTTTATAGTTTTTTATTTATTTCATGAGTATAATTCACGAAGACTGTTCATAGGTACTATTCATAGGGGTAAAACTGTCATTACAAAATTTAAGTTTAAGTTAGGATATATAAGTCATTTTAATCATTATATAGACATGTAATGCCTTTGAACATTGAGTTTTAATATATAAGGTGTGTGGGGCCTTGAGAGGGTCAATTCCACATGATTTTTAGAAATTGAAAAGAGAAAAGCTTAGGCTTTTGGAACCCTAGCTTGGGGTATTGAGAAGAAACCCTAGGTTTCTTTGAATTATGCTCGTGTTTAGTTTTGTTTCTTGCTGATTTTACTGTTCCCACAAATTTCCCTGCATCAGTTAGCTATTCTCAAAGTCAACTAATGCCTCAGGTTTTGGGAAGACAAGGGAGGCATTATTACATTTATTTAAGGAAGTTGATGATATGCAGGGCCAAATAATATGCTCTAATTTATCACAGAGAATGAAACTAACTACTCCCTTAGAAGCAGTTTCTGCAACAACATTACCCACCTGTTTTTGACATTATGCACTGCTCATTGTATGTATCTAATGTTTGAGGACATTAGAAAGATGGATGATGTTTTGGAAGTTGTATATTGGACCCGAAGGATCACAAAACTTATATACAATCCTTCATTTTTCTGCAATCCAAAGAGGATGCACACTAATGAAAGAGATCTAGTGAGGCCTACAATTACAAGGTTCGCAAAAGGATGAATTCATGGATACTATTGGAACATAGTTTATTACAGTCCAGGAGTCTTTGGTGAAGGTTCTAAGGATTGTTGATAGTAATACCAAGCCTGCCATGAGTTACATTTATGATGCAATGGATAGGCATAGGAGGCTGTTTCTGCAATTTTTAAGTATACAAAGCCCAAGTTCAGGCACTATTGCGAGATTATTGATAGGAGATGGGATACACAGTTGCATTGCCCAATACATTCAGCTGCTTATTGGCTCAACCCAAAGTTTTTCTACAACAAAGCCGCATTTTCCATTCATCCTGATATTTCCAAAAACTTGCATTCCATGATTGAGATGTTGTGTCCTGATGGGCATATGCAAGTGACGATTGGAAGGAGATGAGCTTGCATGAGAAGGGTCAGTAGGATTTTAGGTGAAAGATGGCACTGAACATTCATGAATATATCTTTTGAATGGAAAACACACATGAATATATCCTCCAATGTAATTCAAGTATCCTCTTTTAAGTTCGAATATCAAAGTTCCATTCTTCTATTTGTTATTTATAGATTGATTCTAGAGTGTCTACATGTAACAGTTTGATACAAATTACAATATCTTGTATTGTTCACTATTATTCAATTTCAGGTGAATGATGAAAATGATTTGGTGGGGATGATCCTAACCTTCAAAAGTTCATCATTTGTATCCTCAGCAAAACCCGTCGTGGAAGTGGTTGCAAGAGAAATTGGAACATATTTGAACACATCCATTGAACTTGAGCGTAAGAGGCCTAACAACCCAGTTTTTGTGTGATACAACTTGAGGTTGAGGCAAAGATAATAAATTAGGTCGACAACAAACTAAGTGAAATAATATAAAATGTAGGAACACTCAAAGACCCAAACGTTGGACCAAACTTAACCCAGAGAAGATTGCAAACTAAGTGAAATAATATAAAATTGGGAACACTCAAAGACCACATGTTGGCCCCAATAAGATTTTGGTGTGGCAACTAATCCCAGTATGGTGCATTTCACATGTTACGATGTGGGGTTCACCTAACTTCATACTTCATTGGTGACTTGAGAACATGTGGGTTTCCTTTTTTAACACCTGCAATTGCTCAACAGTGCCTTTTTCTAATTATGTAATACAGCCTAATTTTTTTTTTGATACTGTTAACAAATAATACGTTCATACTAATGATGCTAATACCGGACAGGACAGGTGGGTCCAAACATAGAACCAGTGGCTATTCAGGTCCAATGCAATACGTTGTTTCTTGTATTCAATTTAATGGTTTTATTGCTTTAATAAGTTTAATATCGATAAGTTTTACTTATTTGGTGGCTTATATACATTCTTTGGTATATAAATCATAGTTTTTTTTTTTTTGTCACTGCAGACACATAGGAGTTGGCTCTGCAGACTCTCAGGAGTTGACCTGTCAACATGGATGACATGCTCAGGCCCATGTGGTTCCTATAGCATGGTCAGGTCATACTTAAGCGACCGACATCATAAGAGAAAATACTTGAGCATTCAGGCAAAGCCTAAAACAAAACACAGAGGAACCAGGGAGTTCATGAACCTTATAACTGACATCCATTATGACCATATTACTGAATCTTCATCCAACCCTCAGCTTTTGACATTAGCCCTTAGCAAAGTCCGGCTCTCAAAAGGTAGAGGCGTATATTATGCCCACCCCAAAATTTGCCTAAATGAAGATACTCATTTGGATCATTTGCAAAATAGGTAGCCACCACAAAATAAATGCTGTCCAAGATTTTGCCCAGACCATGATATGTCCTTCCTATAATTGACACCAGACTTCCTGCTCATTTATCTAACACAATAGATGTTTGGAGTAGGAGACCCCATCAGTGGGAGGTCATGGATACTATAGGAGCCTCTTAAAGGAGTTGGGTCATATGGAACCCCAAGATAATCTCATACCAATCCTCAGATTTAGAAGCCTTCTCAGTGAAAATCCACTTCAACAGGATCTCTGTTGCCTTGTTCTGAAAACTTTCTAGTGTATGGCCCAAACTGCCCTAGAGAAAACCTACAGTTACAACTGGAATCAGCAACCCTACACATCCAGTTCCTTGGGTAATCAGAGGCGACTTTAATGTCATTAGATGGTTGCATGACGAAAATAGGGATAGTAGAATAAACTTCAGTATGAGAGCCTTCTTGGATGTTGTTGGCTGTAATTGTTGACATTACCCTCAATGGAGCAATATTTACCTGGTCAAACCATGCATGTCCTTACCTGGTCAATCACTTCATGGTCTCAACCGATTCGGATCTGGGATCCTGGGTACCATCTCCGCTCGACTCCCCAAGACAACTTCCAACCATGGACTGATCTTTCTAGATATCCTACACCTAGACCAGACAAACCTTTTCAGATTCAAGCTCACTTCACTAAAGGAGCTGGATTTCTCAGTGGTGATCGTCCTATAATGTTCAAGGGTGGGAAGGTTTCAGCCTCAGCAAGAAACTGCAATTCCTCAAAACCTCCCTCAAGCAGTGGAAAAAGGACGTACCTAGCAATTTAAGAAACAGAATTCAGGTCCTCAATACAAAAATCCAAGCTATGAACTCCCTGGAGGAGTCCAGAGGTCTCATGAGCAAGAAGGAATTACAAACCACTGCAAAAATGACCTTTAGTTTGCTCTTAGACGAGAAGAAATTTATTGGTACCAGAAGTCCAGGATAAAGTGGTTGTAGGGCGATAGAAAGACTAGTTTCTTCCAAAAAATTGCTGGTTACAGATGTCGGGGAAATACTATCACCCAATATCACTATCAAGGTCATACCTTCACTGAAGCTTAGCAAGTCAGCAGAATAATTATTCTCCACATCCAAAAATTGTTCTGCCCTAGACCAGGTCCTCAACCTGGGATGGCTGATCTGAATTTTAGTTCCCCCAGGAGGAGGACGTCTGATGGCTTAAAAGGTCCTTCTTCGTTAAGAAATCACAAGAGCAGTAGTGGACCTTGGCCATAACAAGGTGCCTATTTGTTTTCCATAAGTTTTTGAACATCATCAGTCCAGATATGTTGGCCTCTTTGATGAGTCCCCCGATGGGCATTGCATCCATAAAGGAAAGAAAAATGCACTAGTCCCCAAGATTGAAAGTGCATAAAAAATTAAAGATTTCCACCTGAACAATCTGCTTAACTCCACCTAAGAGATCCTTCTAAGGTTCTAGCTAGAAGGTTAAAGGAAGTTATTCACAAAGTAATCTCCAATACACAGTCAGACTTTATGGAGAATAGACAAATGCTGGATGGTGCACCGCTAGCCCACAATGCTATCCACTCAAGGCTCACGGCTATGAAAGAGGGGCTAGAAATCAAGATAGACTAGGAGAAAGCTTATGACCATGTGGAATGGTCACTATCAATGCTCAACCAGGCGGATGCAGCCGCCTAGGCGGTCAGGGGTCTGGGCCGCCTAGCCGCCTAGGCGGTCAGGGGTCTGGGCCGCCTAGCCGCCTAGGCGGGCGCCCAGACACAAAGGTGGCCTACATTGGGGAGAAGGGCAGAGACTTGAGGATATTGTTGGAACCCCCACACCTCCTCCTCTTTTATTGTATATAGAATTAGCATTTTGTTATTTAATAAGCAATGTTAAAACTAACTCAAGAAAAATAATGGCATTAAAAATTATGGTCTATAACTCATGCATAAATTTTCTTTTAAAAATACTCATTCAGTTTGGGGGCAATAGACATTTTCCATTGAATTGCTTTCCCAAAGGCAAACTAAATATCAAAATGGGAAAATAATCCAATTTTTTTTTTTTTGGGTGAATAATAATCCAAAAAGTTGATAGCATATCAAATATATATCATAAAGTAACAAAAAGAAAATACAAAAAGCAAAGAATAACACCATAAGACATTGTAGAAAAGAAAAACATAACCTAATAAAAAATGTTGAATATACCAACATTCTTGAAATGGAATCGATATCGGCCCAAAGAGGAAAATTTTGGTTCCCAAATCTCCTCTTTTACAACCACCCATTGGGGATCAATATCCTTTAATTACGTGAGTATCGAGGAGGTATGAAAAAAATTTCAATCGCTATACAAATCTTCAAATCGTTTTTTTTTAAAGGTATTTCTCACTCTAAAACTCACTAAAAACATTATGGGGGGCAAGAATGGCCCCCCAAAAACCTTTTCCCCCTTTTTGAGGGATGAAAATGATGAAACTACCCAATGGCCAAGGGGCATTTTCCACCATCGATCTCGATTGTTCGAGGCGGCGCCTAAGGCGCCCACCTCTTAAGCCACCTAGACGAGCGCCTTGATGCACCCGCCTGGTGCATACTGCCTAGTCCATGCCTAGGCGGTTTGAGAAAATGGCTGCCTAGGCGGCAAGGTGGCCGAATTTTCTTTCATTGGTCACTATTGGACGAAGTCCAAACCAAAATGGGTTTGGCATCAATGAATCACTAGAAGGCTACTCCACAGCTTCCTATGGCCTTCATTAGGGGAATCTTTGTCCCCCTTCTTCGTAATAGTAGCTGAGGTGCTCACTTGATCAATTTCCCGACTTTATGAACGAGGCCTATTGAGGGGTTCCGCATCTCAAACAATGCTCAGATATCTCACATTTAGTGTACACAAATGATGCCACTATTTTCTATGTGCATCTCTACAACAACTCAACAATCTCTGGTTTTTCATTGGATGTTTTGAGATCTCTATTGGGATGAAGGCTAATACATCTCAGATGAAACTTATGGGAGTAAGCTTGACGATCAGGTTGTTGAAACAATGGCTGAGAGATTCGGGTGTGCAGTTGAAAGACTGCCCTGAAATTGAGGCTACATTATGTATCAGCAAACCAAGGAATCAGCTCTAGCACATAATTATCATGAAATCTAACAGAAGGGCTGTTTGGAGGGAGAGGAAGATTTTTTTCCTTGAGGGGGAGGACAACAATAACTAAAACCACCTGGCAAACATCCCTATCTTCCAAATGTCTATCTTTCGTATGCCCGTGTAAGTGGTTGCGAACCTTGAGAGCCTGATGATAACTTTCTACAGTCATGAGCAATAGCGAACATAAATTTCACCTTATAGCATGGGGTAAAGTGTGCTTTCCCTCTTTGTATTAGAAGGATCAAGGAAAACGATTTGGCACTACTGGGTAAATGGTGCTAGAGGTTTGCCACTCAAGACAACCAGCTGTGGCAAGATGTATTTGTGAAAAGTATGGCATAGAGGAAGGTCGCTTATTCCCTGAATGTCCTCTCCATCAAGCCTCATGTCCTTGGAAAAGCGCATATAGAAGCAAACAAGTATTTTTAGCCAATACCAGATTTAGAATAGGAAGTGGAGAGCAAATTTGGTTTTGGAAAGATCTCTGGGTGGGTGCGCAACCTATTGTAGCACAATTGGCCTGCTCCTTTTGATAACTAGTAGAAACGAAGAGGCTACGGATGCATATGTAGTCGATCTTAGGGGAGCTAATGTCATTTGGTTATCGCTCTTCCGAAGGCCCTTATCAGAAGAGGAATGTGAATAGCTTGTGGCCTCAAATCAATCTCTTACAAGGCTCTTCTTCAAAAGCTCAATTCTAAACTGGCTCATTTGGGCACAAGTTGCTTCCAGGAATTTTTGTCTCATCCTTTTGTTCCACCATAAGGAACAACTAGGATCCCATATATTCATCTTCCATATGATTTGGAATGCACCAATACCTCACAAAGTTCAAGCATTCAATTGGATCCTACTCTAGGAAGGGGTCCTTACAACAGACCCAACTACAAAAGAGAGGAATCCAGCTACCAAACCGATGTGTCATGTGCCCTCAAGAAGAAGAAACTACCGACGACCGTTTTATACATCATAAGTTGACTCTGTAGTATGGTCCAAACTCCTCCAAGTTTTTGGCTAGCAATGGGTTTTCTCAGGAATCAATCGTCCAACTCCTCACCAACTTCCTAATTTCGCCCTTGCCTAAAATTGGTTGACTCCTTTAAAAGGCAACCATATTGGCTACCTTGCGGAGAATTTGGAAAGAATGGAACTCCTGAATCTTTCAAGCACATGTAGCATCACCACAAACCCTTCAAGATTAAATCAGGGACAAGATAATCTGATGACCTAGGGAGTAGAGACCTGATGAACCTGTGAACCTCTAATTTCCTAAATTGATGGGAAATTATCTTGTTCCTAAATCCAACGCCTCAAATCAGACGTACAATTTGGGTCCCTCATCCCCTTAGCTCCCTTATATTAAATATGGATGGCTGTTCCCTAGAAACCTCAGTCCTTGAGGCTCCAAGGGCATTCTAAGGAATCTAAAGGAGAACCCCTTGTCTTGTTCTCAGGTTTTATAAGCTCCAGCAACTCCACCATGGTAGAGACACTTGCCCTTTTTGAAGGCCTCAAACATATCCACCAAGCTAATGTCACTATCACCCACCTTATCATTGGGGTGACTATAAATGTCGTTGCATGGGGTAGCGTTCAAAGCCCAAAGAGACTGGTGCATCGCTTCGAGCATATACACTTCTTGTGCACGGCTTTACAGGTCAGCTTCAACCACATAACGAGGGAGGCCAGCTACCTAGCTAACAGCCTGGCGAAGAAAGGGACAGCAAGTGACCCGCATTGTAGAGCTCATCTTCATTGCTTAAGGGCAGTCGCTCCCTATCTCCTTATTTTCCTATATCCTCATACCATTTCCCTCAATTGCTCACTCTCCTCATACTTCATTCCTCTCCATCAATCCCTTTTGTAAAGGAGCACCACATTCGTATGCAGCCATAAGCTTTCAGTCATACATATACAGGAAGTAGAATAGTAAGGGGTACCCTGTCACCCCATTTTAAACAAAGCTACCGAGCTGTGGGCAGCCTATTTTATTCATTCTTTTTGCATTAAGGTACAATTGAACAGTAATCCAATCAATATTTCATCAACAGATATTAAATTAAGTATTTTTTCGTTTTTTCTTTTCATTTGCTTTTTTATTTTATTGTTAGTTCTTCAACCCTTTAATGAAGCTATGGAAAATGTTGACAGATAATATTTGTTCATGAATTTCGGGTATTTTCTTTTCTGTTCTTATTTAATAAAACTTAATTTTTTTGTACTTCTTTTTTGTTTCTTTAATGCCAAAATGCAATGGCGGAAATGTTGATCTATGGAAATATTTAATTTTTCCCATTTTCATTTTTCTTTTTTCCCCATACTTTCCCCATTTTTCAGTTCTTTTGATTTCCCTATTTCATTATTTTTTGACTGATCTTACCAATGCACCGGTCAGGTCCTGCTAATCCCATTGATTAATACGAGTTACTATTTTTCAAGAAAAATATTATGGAAGAATAGGTTGTTGATCAAAAGTGATCTTTCCTCTACAAGGAAGTTTAAAGTTTTAGTTTGTAAGTGCTTACTTGGAAATTTTGGTAGTTCAAGACTCCTAGGCTCCTTTATTTGTTAATAATATAAAATCTTTCCCATAGGTTGTGGAGATGAGAATTTAGAGGGTTCCATTGGAGGTTATATCGGTGATGATGATAAGGTGGTGATCATGATGAAGAAGAAGTAGACAAAGATGACAACTACGTATGACTTGCATATATCTGTTCTCTCATTTATGTAATATGTAATAAGTTGTGTCTAATTTCATAATTTAAATTGCTTTATGCATTTATGAAGTGAGAGTGGGACACAATTATGTTCTGCAGTTGTGGGGCTTTCTAATTTTTATGGATATGGAATTCACTTTACTACTGTACATGCTTGATGGCCTTCAAAGTCATATGTTCAATTGGCTATTGCTTAATGAGGTAGTTCCTCAATGGAATGCATCATGTGATATGTAATGTTATTTTGTAATTTTGGCTTCTAATTTGTGCATTTAGGATTTTATAATTTCTTATTGTTCCTGATAAATTTTTGAAGTTGAAACTGTCTAAATTTTTCAGTCTTTTTCTTATTTTTCTTTTATTTGAATTAATTTGAATTGTCTTATTGGACTTGTGTAATCAAAACCAGAGAGGGTCTTAGGTAGAGAGAGTTGATCATCATCATAGCCTTTTCCTAATTAATTGGGGTCGGCTACATGAATCCTGGTCCGTCATTCTGCTCTATTTAAGGCTATATCCTCAGTGAAGATATGCCCCCATATCTTTTCGGACTACTTCCAACCACGTCGTTTTGGGCTTACCCCTTGCCCTTTTCAATCCTTCCACTTGAAATAACTCACACCTCCTAACAAGTGTTGTACTGGTCGACGCCACACATGGCTAGCCCACCTAAGTCTACTCTCTCTCATCTTATCGCCTGTTAGTGCCACACTTAAACTTTCCTGAATGGATTCATTTTG
>NW_006494943.1:1483919-1510130 GCF_000471905.2 Amborella trichopoda
TCTCTCTTCTTTTCTATTTCTCTTTTCTTTCTTCTCTTTTTCTTCTTCTTTCTCTCTCTTCTTTCTTCTCTCTTCTCTCTTCTTTTTATTCTCTCTTTTCTCTTGTTTCTCTCTCTTCTTTTTTCCCTCTTCTCTCTCTTCATTCTTCTCTTTTCTCTCTCTTCTTTCTTTCCCTATTCTCTTCTTCTTCTTTTCTCTACTCCTCTCTTCTATTCTTTTCTTCTCTCTTCTCTCTTCTCTCTTCTCTCATCTCTCTCTTCTCCTTTTCTCTTCTCTTACCCCCTTCTTCTTCTTCTCTCTTCTCTATCCTCTTTCTCTATGTTTCTCTCTCTTCTCTTTCCTTCTCTTCTCTTCTCTCTTCTCTTCATTTCTCTTACTCTCTCTCATGTCATCTCTCTTAATTCCTTTTCTTTTTCTCTCTTCTTTCTTATCTCTCTCTTCTCTTATTCTTCTCTCTTCTTTTATCTCTCTTCTCCTCTCTCTCTTCTCATCGCCCAGTTAGGAGAATACTTGATTTTAATGCCCGTTAGCCTACTGGGATTGGGCTTTTTAGCCTGGCGGCCCACTTGCACCCCTGCAAACAACAAGTTATTGTTTAGCACTAAGCTTTCAATCGGGAGTGCCTAAGTGGTTCATTTAACAGTGTAGAGAGGGCTGGTAACGCATCGGGGCAGTCCTAGCCCTAGCCCTAGCCTGACCCTATTCTGCTAGGAGCCAGTCGACCCGGCCCATTGTTACCCCTAACTCCATATATCTTTTTTGGGAAAACTTTACAAGCCGCAGCATATCATCATGGAAAATGATTTCTTCATCCAAATTTTGAAATATACACTCTTTTCATTCTAATGAACAATCACATAAAAAAGAAAAAATTGAAAACACAATCTAAAAAGTATTTTTTAAGTCCAATTAACATAAGCCGTTCATTTTAGTGAGATGCTTAGATCTAGGCCTTAGAAGGATTTTTTCATTTCTAATTTTTTTGGATGGCTTTATTATCATTAGATGAACAATGTTAAAAAATAAAAAAATGATTTTAAATTTATAAAGGCTAAGATCTTGAAATTTACTAAATGAATGGTCTAGATTCGTTTTTGGAGGGAACTCATTTTGACTATATCTAAGGTTCAAATTCAACTATTTTTTTTTTTTGATTGATTATTGAGATGAAGATAGTATGTGCAAAATTTGGAGTCATACAAATACCACAAACATGATTTTCTAGAAGTGTCATTCCATTATGCTATAATACAGCTGTTGCATTAGATCATTTGCTCATCAAGGACACCATCAATCTTTTTCTAACTATTTGTGGTCAACTACATGTTAAATTACAAATACAAGACTCTCATTTTTTGAACGAATGGCTCATATAGTTCCTATGAAAATGTCACACAAAATTGGAAAAACCCTGCTAACTCTAAAATACTTTAACCCACCTTCTTCTCTCCCTCTCGTGCACTATTTCCCCTTGTTCCCGCAGTGAGAATACCACATATTTCTCTCTCTCTCTCTCTCTCTCTCTCTTCCCCTTTGAGAATACCATAGATCTCTCTCTCTCTCTTCCCCTTTGAGAATACCATAGATCTCTCTCTCTCTCTCTCTCTCTCAACCTTTCCCCTTATCTGCCACTATAAAAATTACAGGGTTGTCTCAATACTACCCCGTCTCTCCAAATCAAAATCCCCCCCTTATGTGCTTCTTTGACCCTATCTAAATGGGTGATCTTTAGCCCTAATACCGATTGAATTATATGAAGAAAAGAAATGTCATATTTTCTTATATTTTTGATCTTGTTTCTACATAATCGATATTGGGTTATGTGGCTATTAAAGGCGTAACGGAATCGATATTGGGTTATGTGGCTATTAAAAGCGTTATAAGAGCTTGTATAAACATCTCATATAATGAAACATAAACTCAGTAGGAGTGTCATCATCTTGTAGACTATATTAGGCAAATGTTATTCATTAAAACTCGGACTTGGCTTGATGTGCTAGGCCAGTCGAGTTAAAAAACCTAAGGTACTTGGGCATAGAAATAAATTGTTGAGGGTTTTGTGAGTCATCCCTTGATGAAGTCGGAATCGCTCAGATGAATGAGTCGAAAGACTGTGTGACTCTTTTATGTGATGCCTTTTAGAGACTAAGCTAAAACCTCATCCCCGAATTATCACACGACATGTACAAATGATAGTTGTATCAGGAAAGCGAACCACCTTTAAGGGTGAAGCATGTACATGTGCAAGAGATTACTTCTATGCACCATAGAGTCATGGTTGTATCATGGTCTAGGAGACCATGGATTCATCTCTGGGGGGACCCTGTAGTCCATAGACTGAGATTATGTCTTCTAGCCTATTAGCTGACTTTGGTGACCCAATCATGAATATCTACAGTGGTATTTGGGTCATGAGAACCGCTTGATTAATTTGAGAAAGCTAAAGTAGATCATAGTCCGCAGTTGAAGGTGGAGTGCTCCGGCTATTTATTAATTTTTAGACCTATACGGATCTGATTCCTACCAAAATTATTTAGTTTCAATTATTTTTGATGATATATGACTTTTAGATTGATTATTTGAATTTTTGTGAATCTCTAGATATTTTATTTTTATTAATTGGATTTGAGAGGGCCCACCAAGTCCACAATTATGATGTGTGTGGGGCCCCTATGTGGGCCCCATGGGTGGCACACCCCACTTAGTGCGGGTATTTTTTATTTTCTAACCTTGTGAATCAAGACAATCAATTAAGTTGAAAATTTATAAAAAGTGTTTTGTAGAGATTTTGATTGAAACAAGAATAGAAAATTTTGTGATTAAATAAATTTTGAGTATTCAATTTTTGGTATGTCTTGTAATGCAAGATGTATGACTATTCAAAGTTTAATTGAAAGAGGAATGCATATCTATAAATAAAGAAAGTATGCTTGTTTTTTTTTTACTTGAATGCTTGATAGGAATAAGTTTAGAAAATTGAGGATAAAGTTATAGCACATTCTTTTGAATATTGATGGTGTATCTAATAGATGGATGACTCACATCTCTCACCCTACAAGTCTCTTTAGATTAATGATACAGATTTGATATCACTAAACATTAAAAAATCTATAAATAGGGATCCCCTCTCCCCTAAATCTCAACGCCTCTTCTCCTCTCTTCTCTCTCTAAGCTCTCTGCAACTCTCGCCTTCACTCTCTAGGGGGCCGCCCCACTTAAGGAATACTCTCTCTCATTCTAATGTTCTCTCTCATAATGAACTAGAAAGGAGCATGCCCCATTTACGAGATATCTCTCTCTTTTATCTCTCTAG
The DNA here is from genome assembly GCF_000471905.2 of Amborella trichopoda. The sequence continues at coordinate 1,487,233 of NW_006494943.1, forward strand.
GTTAAGCCAATGGGGCTTAAGGTAGGCTAAGACATTGAAGCCTTAGCATTTTGGTTCAAAATAGTTCTCTATGCTTTTATTATTAGAGGCTTTTGTCATATGTAGTATCTTCGATATTGATTATTGATCGGAGATTTGGTGTTGGGTGTACTAACCCCGGTTGAGATAATCTTCGACAATTTTTACTTGTTTTATTTTATTTATTTTTGTGTTTTTTTATTCCTATAGAGCAATGTGTCAAGTTTATTTATCAAATAAAAGATTTGTTTTAGTGGTAGCAACTGAAAATTGTTTTTATTTATTTATTTCAAGAGAGCTTTTATTTTATAATTGGACATTGTAAAATCTAGTCCGTGAAAGAAAAAAATTAAAATTTATCTATACCGTGCTTTATCACATTGTTCTACTTTTAATAAAGGGTTTCAAGCTTTTCGGTCCTGGTTTTGAAAATAAAAAAAGGGCATCAAAAATCAAGTAAACTTGTGAGAAGAAGCTTTGGTTTTGACGACTATATTTTGTGCTGGTTTAATTTATAGGAATGCATATACCGTGAATTTGGTTATAATAAATTTGTGACAGAATTTTCAACAAAATGATTGAGAGAGATGTGATGGCTTGGAATGCTATGAAATTCACTACTTTCAGGTACAATTTCATATTTCCCTGGTATTTTTTTCGTTCTAACATTTATGTTTTGCATGGGATGCTTAATTCTATTTGCAACCTTATTTAAGATAGATTAGTGAATGATAGTTCTATTTTTGTTATTACACTGTTCATTTGGAGGCTAAAATTGTATTGGATGTTTAGCAGAAATTTGTTCCTTTTGTCATTTTTAAATATCATGTTTGTCTCATATTTTATATTTATTGCTTTTTTAATATTTTATATATCATGTGGGTTGATGGATCTTTTTTTAATATTGACATGGAATAATTATAAACATCAACCTTTGTCACTTTTCTCTAAACATCTGCTGACTATCTCACTTTTTTTATTATCTAAATTTGACAATTTTAGCTAATAATTTATTGTGATTTAAAATCTCTTAAAAAGAGTTTCATGTACAATTGTGCAATGGTTTCGCCCACTTTCACAATCATGGGGAAAACTTTTTGGTTGGCAAACAGAGAGGTGTACTGGAAATTGCTATTTTTGAGTTGGGAAGATCCTTAACTCTGCCTCTAAAGAGATACACCCATGAGGTTTTTGAGCTCTTTCATCATCATTACTCTAGGAATTACTTACTCTTAAGATTGTTTCATGTAACAATTTTTCGTTTTTGGGATATTTCATTTTCAGAATAAGAGATGAATTTCGCATGATCAGTTGTCTCTTCATCTGCTTGTTTCCTTAGTTTCTCATAGAAAAAAATTTCTCAATAGAAAATTTTTGAGGAATTTTCATTTCCAAATGGTTTTGAGGATCCTAAGATTTAAGACATGAACGTTCTACATAGACTATTATGTAGGACACGGTCTATTGTATTTATTTCCAGTTTTTTTTACCCTGTTGCAGATGATGAAACAAGGAGACAACATCCTCTTTTTCTTGGTGAGTCGGAGTTGCTTCACATTTTCAAGTATGATTCTGAAGATCTTCATTACCAAATTTGTTATGAAGGTTATTAGGAATCTCTATCCCTATAGGGATAGCTACCTCACACTATAACTCATTTCATGGATCATGAAGTGGGAATTGTTATGTGGAACACGTCTTCGTTCATGTAAAAATCAATAATTACAAGAGAAAATATCCAATCTATTGAGGCTAATTGAAACTTTTTTTCGTTTTTTTAGTTGTATATTTACAATGAAATTTCAAGGTCATTTTTTTTCTCATAATATTATACGAACGTGTAAAATTTCAGTTTTATTTTATTTTTCAATATTGCTGTATGAATGTGAGATGCCCTACCATATAGCATTTGCAATCGTGGTTCCTATCTTTAGACGAGTATAACTGAAGTCCGAAAGTAGGGACCCGTAACAAAAAAAATCACCATACTGCTCAAAAATTAAGTAACAGGGACCTGTAATTCCTTGGGGCCACTCCATCCTGGTGAGCATATGATCAACTAAGGTGGCCTCCCACTAAAAGGAGAGACAAATAAGTCATCATCATCACAGTCATTTCCTAACTAATTGGGATCGGCTATACGATTACTAGTCCACCATTCTGCTTTATTAAGAGTCATATCTTCAGTGAGGCCATAAGACAAATAAGCCATAATAGTAAACAAATGTATACCTGAGGTTACCACGATGTTCAAATACAAATGACAATAATATACCATATAACCATATAACGAATCAAAATCAATATACATCAGTCATTTAACAAAAGAATGTCAACACTTCCCTAATGTTATTAATAAGTTCTTACCCTAAAGCTTGTTTAAACTAAAAAAAGCCATAAACAACCGACCAAGCTATTGAAACTCCTCAATGAGACTGGAAACTTTATATGCACAAGATTATCAACTTATTAGTGGTAACTTATAAATCACTATTTTCAGAAATGCAATTTCACAATCAAAACACATCTACAATAAAAAAATGCATATCAAGGAAAATAATTTACCCGAGGACATGTAGTTAGAGGAAATCCACTTATGCTAATCATTGGTTGGCATAGCTTCTGGCTCTATTATGGGTATTTCGATATCAAAATTGCAAAAGTTGCAAACTAATGAGCGGTTAATTCAAAAGACAGTCTGAAAATAAATACTGTACTACATAATTTTACCCTTGAGTCTTTAAAGTTGGACAATTGTGCCTGTTATGACCAGAAATTTCGCAATAAGTGCATTTCCTCTTGTTCATCCTCGCCTCCCATCGTGCATTTTTTCTTGCATTGCAAGGCCACACCTTTGGTCGACCACATGGTGGTTCAAGGATAGAGATATTTGTGTCAATCAATGGGGCATCATGACTATGACTAAGCATAACATCTTTTTGATTGCTACCTTTGACTAAACAATTGTCTCATTTTCAAACTCCAATCTCTGTCTTTCCGCATCATCATAAAACTCCTCAAGACTCTTTCTTATATATGCCCAAAGTCTTTCACTATTTGATCCACTTGCCACAATTTTCAAAGCAACTCTACTTAGATCACCATAACATAATGTTTGGGACTTTGTTGTCAGCCCTAATTTGAACACAATCACCTTGTTTGCTTCTTAGTGTGCTTGTACAAGTGATAGGTACAAAGTGCCTTCATTTCTAATGCATTGAATTACACAATATATTGCGGCCAACTAACCTCATATTCATACATAGGCACTGCCCCCTCAACGCTTTAACTTTTGCAACCATGGGAGGTATTTTTAGAATCTCATCTATAATTGTTTTAAACATATCACTAGTGTACATCTTTCCTACTTGTTTTTTATATTGTAATGTTGTTCTCATAACTGACAATGCCATGATTGTTCTTAAAGTCCACATTATTTTCTCTTTCATATAGATAATCAACTCTTTTTTGGCACTGCTTCATAAATTATGATAAGTCAGTATTTGAATTTACATATTTTTTTTAATAAAACTAATTACGAACTCACTTCTTTGACTGGAACACACACCAGCAAGAAATGTTTCTGTCATATACACATCAATCCATTGAGAACGACATCCATATTATATATCTAACTACACTTCCACAGATATAGTAGTTTCTTTGATATGCATTTTTTATCATATACGTGTTTTGGTTGTTAGATTGCATTGCTGAAAATCGAGATTCGTAAGTTACTTCTAATAGCTCTATAGTCTTGTTTATATAAATTAGGCAAGCCCTACTGAGTTATTGCATTGCTGAAAATAGAGATTCAATAAGTTCTTGTCCCAAAGCCTGTCTAACAAACGAATGTCAACATAGGCAAGTTCTCTCTCTCTCTATAGTGAAAGAGAGAGAGAGAAGTACAGAAAAGAAAGTCCCTTTTTCTAGTATAAAGACATCGTAATTCAGTAATACTCGTCCAAAGGTAGGCAGCACAATGCAATGATCATATGGCAGTGCATTCTCACATTCATATAACACTATTCAAAAACAAAATGAAATTGAAATTTCACACCTTCATATAAGACTATTGCAAAACGAAATGAAACTGAAATTTCACAATAAATATACAGCACAAAGAATAAAAAGATTTCTAACAGCCACAATAGATTGTAAATTTTTCTTGTTATTATCGACCTTTACATTATTGAAAGTGTTCCACATAACAATTCTCACTTCATGATCCATGAAAGAGCTGTAGTATGATGTAGCGATCCCTGTATGGACAAAAAATTCTTAATGGCCTTCAGAACAAACTTGGTAAAGAGGATCTTTAGAATCATACTTGAAAATGTGAAGCAGTAGTTGTCGGAAAAAGAGGATGCCTTCTCTTTACTTTAGCTAGAGGATGCCTTCTCTTTGTTTAAGCTGCAAAAGGGTAAAACAAAACTGAAAACAAATACAATAATGTTATACATCATTTTTAACGTGCATGTATCCCTGGGGGCAAATAAGGAGAGAGTCGGCAGTAACCTAGTTCCACCGGTACCTAAGACACCGCCAGACCACAGGAATATTGTAGTAATAAGCCTAAAACTAGGCGACTTATGAAGACATATCAGAATGGCCTCAAATTTCATGAGAAGGTAGTTTTGGATACCCTAAGGACACCCACAAAGTTTCGTTGCGTTTTGATAAATTTTGATATAATCAGGACAAAACTTGGTTTTCAAATCCAGCTCCTATCATGTTGAAAATAGACACTATAACTATAGTCCTATTTTCTGGATCTCAAGACAGTATCAGACCACCGTTATTGGATCCAGAACGTCGAAAATCCATTAGGTGCCAAAATTCGGCTCAATCGGACCCTTCGGGACCATTTTGGGCCTAACTTACCATAAAGAGTGGGTTTTATACTATTGCGGTGCAGCCTCGGTGAGTACTGTGTTTTCTCATTTCGGGACAATTTTTCAATGCTCATAACTTACTCTTTTTGAGTCCAGTTAAGTTCAAATTCGAACACGAGCTACATCTCAAAGACCCGCTCATTTTGACATATGGCACGCGTCATGGCCTGGACCGAAACGAGAGAATTTCTAGAGATAAGATGTGCTCGAAACATGAAAATTCAGATTTTATAAAGAAGAAAATCCAATTCTTTAAGAGACTAAAGCTCAAGATCCCAATGTCATATCATCGCAAATATGGATTTGTTACGACCGTGCTTCGAAGAGCTACAATTTGATATAATTTTTATATATGATCAAAGTTCGGATGATATGACTTTCCAGGGCGAAAATGACTTACTTTTCTGTTTGCCAAAATCCCATTTCCTGATGACTTCTCAAAATTGGAATGTGCTCAAATTGAGACCGAAATTGACAAAATTTATTGCAAAATGATCGTGATAGTATCCTCTTCAATTTGTGATCAAAATGAAGGTTTGGAATATCATAGATCATGCCGGATTGGTGGTCGAAGAATTACAAGTTTATGGAGCTTAGCTGGATTTTGGGCTCTTCCTAAAAAATTCGTTTCAAGACGATCAAATGGTATCAAAACGTGCGCAATAGTTCAAGCATTGATTCTACAATGATTGATCACCTGAATTACCACCATAAGCATCTGAAAAAGCTCACGAGGCCTAGCAATAGCAAGAGGCCCATCATGGATGAATAGTTTTGTCATTTGTTGAAAAGTGCCTAGGGGTATTTTGGTCATTTCGTCAAAAAAAGGATTAATATTTAATTCAAAAATGCGTATTTTTTTGGCAATTTTGGTAGTTTTTGAGCAATCCACACTTGTTTTGTGGTTGCTCTATATAATAATATCATCAAATTTAAAACAATCTTATTTACAACTATAAGAAAAATAATACATTACATAATTTATTGTAAAAGTGATTAAAAATTATTAGAAAAGGCTTCCATATCATATGATTAAAATTAAAAATAAAATCATCAATAAATTCTAATGTTATTATATTAAAAAAAATTAAAAAAACTTTACCCAAAAAAAGAGAAAAATAAATATGTCAAAATTTTTTTTAAATAAAATCCGATTGGCAATATGCACAAATAGCTACAATAAAAATAAAAATAAAATATTGGAATAAAATCCATCGAAAAAATCATTTTACTAATAAATAGTAAAAAAATTTATATGGCCGTTTTTTAATTTGATATACTAATTAATTTATTTAATTTAAAAAATATGTTGATGAGGCTCGCCACGTTAATTTGCAAACAACGCTAAGCATATGGTTTGCATGGCTATTAGGTGATGGCTTGTGTGTTCTCAATATGGATGATGGTTTGCACGTTGCTGAAGGCAAGGGAATCGTTCCACATCGAAAATATTAAGGGGCTTTCACGTCCATAAAGCACGTGAGGACGAGCACGTTACGGCCTCGTAAATGATTGGGATATGGGGCACGTAATTGTATGCGTGTGGGTATTGTCAGCTTAGCGCAATATTATCTTTATTTTGAAAATAAATATCCTAATTACCATATTATTTTTATTTTAAAAATAAATATCCTAATTACCATTGGAAATGTGATACACGTCCAGTTATGATGTCATTAGTGTCAACGCACCCTCTCCTCTATAACTGGGCGATATACTATTTACCGATTCCACACAATATACTATTTACTGATTCCACACAAGGTTCGAGTTAAAGAACAGGGCGATAGAGCATTTACCGATTCTACATAGTGACTTTGTGTCAACGTACCCTCTCCTCTACAATCGGGTGATACACCATTTACCGATTTTACACAGTGACTCTTTGTCAACGCACTCGGTTCTAGACCGCGTGATACACCATTTACCGATTTTACACATTGTCTCTGTGTCAACACACCCTCTCCTCTAGAACTGGACGATACACCACTTTTTACAAGAATCAACATAAGGTGACCGATTCCCGTATCAACTCGCCCGAGTCAGCACCGAATCTGTGCTGACTCAACGATTTTAAATCACTAGTTGAAACTGTGTCAACGCGAACCTTTGGAAAATCAAAAAGATTTATTTCATAAAGAAATCTTTCTAAAACATAAACACGCCCATATGGATTCATCAAAACCAACTAGTCAGTTAGCCATGATGCACATATCGTCAAAACATTCAAGTATGGATTGATTTTATTTTATCTTATATCTTTTGTAAATTCACATTTAGCCACATAGTTATTATTGGTGTGTCATTTTTCAATAGCAACCCACAAATCTTTAGTACTATCTTAGTTTTCAAATACTTTATGTAGTCTACCACTAAAGCAATTCAGAATGACAACTCTACATGTAAAATCATCTTCTTTCCGGTTAATAAACCTTTGCCTATCTCTAAGAGTTGTATTATCATAAGGTTTGACTAGTTTTCTTCATTAATTATATATATAGTAGTTTCATAGTATGGAGCAAGAAAAACAATTTACTTTTTTAAATTGAAAAGTTGAAGCCATCTAATTTCTCCATCTTCACCAAATCGAAAATAATAGTCTTTCTAGTAGCCATTCAAACTAACATCTCTCTGATACCAAATGTCAGGATCGACTTAAAGTGGCTACTAATATAAATTAATGCAAAATCAGATTTGAATAAAAAACTCTCTTTGAATCTTATTGAAAAAATATAATTAAACACTTCACATGTATATAATTAAATCACATAAAAAGTATACGCATATATCTAAAGCTAAGGGCTCATCAAAGCTTAGAATTAAATGTCCAAACTATTATCATCAATTTCACTTTTTTTCTCTAATCATAAATAATAACAAGATGAGCAAATATGAAGTACGATACAAATTTACCACTATGCTCCAACTAACGTTAAGAGCATTAAGAGCATCCCTATACCTTGCTGGAAATTTTAAAGTATGAAGAGATTGGTAGCAACGTAGAGTGAAAAGTTCAGGATAATGGTGCATAAAATTAGGCTCAGCAGAAGCTTGTCACATGGTAACTTTGCTAGGTTTTTGGTGCTTCCTTGAGACCAAATCACCTCTGAAATTTGTTGAGAGAGAGGAATTATGGGTAGTGAGAGAGAGAAAGAATAGAAGACTATAGCTTTCTCTCCCACCTTATATCTCATTTTAAGCTTCAAAATTCCAACGGGTGAATTTTTGAGAAATGAATTCTTCTAAGCGAAGAACCTTACCAAGGCTTGACCTGCTGCAAATCCTCTTGATAGAGAGGGGTGCCTTCGGGAACGTAGACACAAGTGGCACATGGCTATCGTCAACTCGTCTCGTAACGTGTTGGTTAAGCCCCACCATGAGCATAACCCTCGTGTTTAGTTGCCACCATTGAGTTTGGAACCTTGAACAGACTGTCGGCGATAAGCCGGAGGAAGGTGAGGATGACGTCAAGTCATCATGCCCCTTATGCCCTGAGTGACACACATGCTACAGCGGTTCTTTTTTAACACTTGGCAAAAAAGATACATGGACAATATATTATAATAAGACTAGGGGTATTTTGATACTAAAAAACGTATTTTAGAAAAAAAAATAAAAAATGGAGAAAAGAAACTCATGCCAACAAAAACAAAATGAAATATATATCAAATGGGAGCTAAAATTGGTGTGATATATTTTTAATTTGTTTAGGCTATACTATTAAGATTTGGTTTGGAGAATGTATGATTTTAGTTGTAGATTACTACAATTATATACATTAATTCTACAAATTTCATTACGTTTTCAATAGTGAAACAAGAGGCCTAATTAGAAACAAAGGACAATAAACGCATAGCAGATAAATCTGACAATATTTTCTCAAATTATGGATTTGACGGAGTGATGACCAATAGTGTGCATTTTTTAATTTGGAAAACCTTGAAAGATGACATAATTTAAATTATCAGTATAAAATCAAGGGGATATAGGGAAGCAATCCTATTTTGAGTTCGAAGTTTCATACAAATTAAGGAATATGATTCCTAGGAACTAGGAGATTAGTTTCTAAAACCTTGCAAGCGAGCACTCAAAAAATAATTGAATGCCACATATTTGATATTTCAATATGTCACACATGTTAACATTCAAGGGTAAAATCTATTTGAGTGTGTGCTGATTGCTTGAAATCCAATTTGACTTCAAACAACAAACATTTGGGTCGGTATGGGTCGGATCCTGCTGGACCCATATCCAAATAGTATTCATGTCCAAAATTTGGATCCATATGCAAAACTATTGGGTCACGAGTTTGGTCGGATCCATTGCCATCCTATGACTATGAGCTTAAGTTTTTTTTTCCTTTTTGCCCTTTTTTACCATCATATACTCTATGACTACAAGCTTCTTTATTTTGCCAATAGTGTTGTAAATGTTGCCAATATTTTAACAATATGAACACTATAGACACCCCCTCGAAATTCTGGCTAAGGGAACTCCTAAAAACCTCGATTCTGGCTAAGGGAACTCCTAAAGGACCACACAAACCTTAGTAAACCGTAGGCAACCTAGATCCAATTTAATTAATCCAAAACTACTCAAATCCTATTTCAACTTGAATTAGAGCCCAAGAGCTTTCCAATGGTTCAAAAATCGTCTGAATCGGACCTACGGACAAAACGATATAACAAATAACAATTTAGTCCCTATAAGACCCTACTGTCGGGCCGCGTGCCGGGCTGTAACAGACCCGACAGGCACAGATGCGACCTAATGATCCAGACACAGCATTTATGACGCAGTTAATATGTTTTATGATGTAGTAAACACATTTTTTTTAATTAGATAAGGCTAAAATTTCAAAATAAATCCAAACAAAAAAAAAAACTCTAAAAAAATTAGAAAAAATCACCAATAGAGTTCTATAAATACCCCCTTCATAACCCAAAAGAAAGAGACCATAAACCATAAAGAAATCCCTTATAAATTCCATAAATTAGAAAAATAGCCCAAAAATACCCAAAAATAGGAAAAAATCTTTAGAAAATTCTTAAAAATTTAGGAAAAATCCCAAAAAATCCGAAAAATTTAGAGAAAATTCCAGAATTCATATTCAACATCTAGAGATCCCAAAATTCTTAGAAAACTAATGAAATTCTCCTCTAATTCCAAACAAAAGCTTAGGCAGACCCTACATAAAATTCTCAACTTTTTCCCCTGCTTAAGGAACCTTATATCTAGGTAAAAAAACCTTAGATCTACCAATTCCAACAAACAAAGACATCCAAAAAAGGAGATGGTGGCGCAAATGGGAAGAGCGGCGTGTTTCAAGCCCGAAACTCCGGGTTTCGGGTCCATAGAAGTAAGTATATTTTTCTTTGCTTAATTTAATTTGTTTTTCGTCATTTAATTATCAGTTTTATTTTATTTTTTTGGAAATTAATTCATTGTTAGATTTAATTAATTTTAAAAGCGTTTTTTTCAAAATATGGAGATGGAGCTAGCGTTGCCAGTGGACTCAAAAAGAGACCGGATCTATATAGATCTGGGATTTTTCTGAGCCTATAATTCAAGCGACCCCAATTTCACCATATTTTCAAAAAGTAACTCAGTTTTTTTTAAGATTTGAGCAGATCTCATCACAAAGATTGGTGCAAATCTGAACGTAAACAGTTTGGCCCCCCACCGTGGGGCACCATGAGCTTCAGATCCATACTTTAGACTTAAAAAAGCTTTTTTTTTTAGTCATATTTATTTTTCCAGTAAAAATTTAAAATAAAAATATATAAAAAAAGAAGAAAAACGTGGTAGATTTAAAAATAAAAAATAAATTCTTTTTATTGGATTCTATCTTTCTTGCTAAATCTTATTTTTTTCTCTCTCCATAAAAAATTTAAGATCTTTTTCCTCTCAATCTTTAGATCATCTTTTAGATTTCTCTCAATCTTTAGATCATCTTTAGTTTTTTTTTAGATCATCTTTCTTTTAAATCCATCTTGATCATATTTACCTTTAGATCATCTTTTTTTTTTATCCATCTTAATCATCTTTATCTTTATATCATCTTTTTAGAAATCTTTTAGATCATCTTTATCATCTTTTTAGAAAATCTTTTTGATCATCTTTATCATCTTTGTTTTTTTAGAACATCTTTAGATCTATCTTGATATCATCTATATAATCACTATCATCTTTTTCATAACTTCTTTCATTCATGCTTATCTTCTTTAGATCATAATTATCTCTTTTAAGTGCATATTTATCTTTTTAGAATACATCTTTTAGAAATAATCTTTTTTTTCTTTCCTAATAACATAATAATAATAATAATAATAATAATAATAATAATAATAATAATAATAATAATAATAATAATAATAATAATAATAATAATAATAATAATTTTACGTCTTTTGAAAAATAATTTAAAAAAAAAAAAGAAAGTTAAAGGAGATAGATCTAAGCTTTCTTTGTTTTATCTGTTTAGATTAGAAATATATCTCTTTTTTTTTTATCTTATATTTTGTTGTTAAACCTTATCTGCATAGCTTATAAATTTTTTTTTTTACATTATCTTAATTTTTTTTAAAAAAAATCTTTTTCTTTTTGGACACATCTTTATCTTTTTTTTTAGATGGCTAAAAAAAGAAAAGGGAGGCAAAAAAAGAAAAGGGAAGATTTTTGTTACATAATTTTTCTAGTCATGTCTGTAGTTCGTGATGACTCGGATACTGAGTCTACTGCGCCATCTAGGCCCCCTAGGATGACTAGACCCACAGAATATTACAGCTTAGTTCTCTAGGCCTACCCTGTCTCCGGTCGGTTGAGATCAGGCTCTAATGGGTCCATGTCCCACACCCAAGGTTAAGCATAGCCAACACATTTGTAAGGCAATCGAATCGTGGAGTCCAGCAAGTATGTATGGCTCGAGACACCCTCAATAGTCAAGGTATTCAACCTGGGTCTAAAGAACTATAGTTGAACCCAACTTCATCTACGAAGTCTTAGTTTAAGGGAGTTGCTGCCCAATCAGGGGCACATTTCCCACAAAACTCTGGTTCTAGGGGACATTCCGCCCAATCAGTAGCTAAAACCTCTCTATCTTCCAAATCTAGGGGAGATGCTGCCCAACTAAGGTCGCATTGCCCACAAGTGCCTGAGTCTAAAGGAAGTCTCGCTAAACTGGCGGCTCACCCTACATCATCATCAAAGTCTAAGAGTGGTGCTGCCCAACTAGGGGCACACCATCCACCTCTACAAAAGTCCAAGTCTGAGGGAGGTGCTGCTGAAATTTACACCATTGGCAACACCCCAGCACCCCCTAAAGTGTCTGACGCATAGGGTCAAGTAGACCTGAGTCTACCTCCTCAAATTGAGAGTTTGGTCAAATCACGTCGAGATCCTCAAAAGACTCATTCTAGGGGCTCCAATAGTCATAATCCTAGCCATCATAGTTCATCCAACAAGGGAATGCACCCTGAGATCCATCAGTTTGATCAAGAACTCCCCGAGTTTTATAACACCTTTGAGAGACTCAAAAACTTACCCGAGGTCAAGGATTTTTGAAACATGCTGGCCTTGTTGAGTCACATGCCTCACCTAGGGCATCGAGTCATCAGTCAGGTCAGAATCAGATGATCTCTTTAGCCCATGACCAATAAAGTCATGTGAGTTCCACCCCGTCGGCGAGCCAGCATCGCCAATCTTCTCATCCTCCAACTCCTATAGATCCGGCTTGACCACATGACCGTCCATCCCATAGTTAGTCCAGATCTAACCCTCCACAAGTTATATGTAGTCATCTATTTGTGCAGCCTCTTCAGCCCGCCTCAGTTCCATACTATCAGTCACAGGCACCCTATTCGGCTTCTATTCCAACTCAGTATCCCCCGAGTCCGCCATACCAGTCGACTCCATACCCTCCGATTGTAATCCCAGCCTCTAGTCACCTGTACCTGGGATATCTTATGCACCAGGCCTCAACTGTCAATTTTTAAGCCTCGACACCGGCTTATCAGCCTCCGGCTCCTCCAATCCAAGCTCAAGCTTACCCATACCATCCTCCAACCATCTCGTAGGCCCTGCCTATGTCTGGTCTAGTGCAGCCCATATCAGCAACATCTGTTGCACCACAAATTATGCCATCAGCCTCGGGCAACCAGCCAACTCCTGAGTCGATTGAGCTCGCTCAGCTGAAAGGCGAATTAACCACGTTTAAAGAGACCATGGCTAAGATAAGAGTTCTAAATATACTCCCTCCATGATCTTATGTCAAGGATGTTCTCAGGGATGTTGAACCCCTTCCTCCGGGTTTCGTGTTTCTAAGGTTTGAAAATAAGTTCAGCAGGAAGGGTGACCCTGATAATCACATCACCGCTTACTTATTGACTATTCCAGCATTAGAAGACAAATCATGCCAGGCCATGTTTCAATACACTCTCTCCGGACCACCTCTAACATGGTTCCGAGAAATAATATCCAGGTACCCTGAGCAGACTTCTGACGAATTGTTTTGACGATTCGTTGAACAATATCAAAGGACCAAGCAACAACCTATGACCCTCGGGGAGTTGGTTGCGACCAAACAAAACATTGTCAAGTCGTTCCCTGACTTTGTCAATCGATTCCGGGAACCTCCATCAAAGGTCATTGATTGCGCAGTTCCCGAGACCTCTCAGATGAGCATGTGCTTAGAGAATTCCCTACCAGAGTACATGAATTTCTTCAGTCATGGGTTGCGACCTTTCTCATTTCAACAGATGATAGATCAAGTTGCTTTCTATGAAAGGTCAAAGGTCACCGCTTTCGGTGCAAAGTTTGAGAACTCAACAGTGGCCGTACCATCATAGACTAAAACAATGGGCAATTATAACAACAATCCCAAAAAGAATAATATTATTGCCCAGGTAGGCTAGATTGTCGTTGCACCAATTCCACCCCAAGCTCAAAAGATAAATGATCCGCCCAGGGGCACCTGTAGGACTAATAACTTCAACTCCAGTAATAACACAAACATTGGATACAGGAGGCCCTTTCCAGACCCTGTTCAACCAAAGTATGAGGTTAAAGATAAATCCAGATGGTGTGGATACCATAGAAATCACACCCATAGCACTCAAGACTATTATAACTTAAGGCGCATCATCCGGGAACTCCTAGATAAGGGTGATATCAACTACACTCCCACCGATATGCCGATGGAGGCCTCTAATCAAAAGATGGGAATATTTGCCAATCTACTCACGAATAATGGCAAGAAAGTTGAAATAGAATCTCCCGAGGAGGTCAGTTCAGTTGTCATTACAGTGATTGAAGATAAGCTACTCAGGGGTGACCTTAAAGTGCAAAACCATAAGGATACCCAAGAAAATATGTCAGTTTCCCCTTGGGATCATGCCATCTTCAAAAGTAAAGAAGCCGTAGTCAACAGAGATCCATGAATAAACATTATTTCAATTAATCAGGACTACAGTCCCTCCCAAGATGAGAAAGCTGAAAATCCAAAAGAATCTAGACCAGGTGTCATCGTCGTGGCCAATTAAAACCCTCAAGAGGTTGACCACCTCACGAGGAGAGGACGTGATTTCAACCCACCTCGATTGATGGCCGACACTCTAGAAGAATGGCTTGGGAATCTTCCCAAAGTTGATCAAAATCCCAGCATGCCCAATGAAAAACAAAGGAACAAGAAACAGACATTGCTGAGCCCATCACACAGTACAACTTGCCAGCTCATCTCAGTAAAATTTCAGCATCCATTTCTATCATGGATCTAATGAAGAACTCGCACATTCGTTGGGCCCAAATTGATGAAGTACATGGAAGGACTCATGTCCCTACCCATACTAGACCCGAAGAGCTAAGCAACATGATCAATCTTTTAACGGCACCGACCCCCATTACATTTACTGATGATGACATACCTCCGAAATTCGCTCTTTTTCATACCCATCCACTTTATATCACTGTTTTCATGAGCAGTTATGAAATCAGGAGAGTGATGGTTGACAATGGGGCATCTCTGAACATCTGTCTCTTGAAAACTATTTCAAGAGTAGGGTTATCACAACAGACCTTGAGGTCTCAAACATCTCAATTGCAGCCTATGATGGGGCTCAAAGAGAAACCTTAAGGATCATGCCCCTCACTCTTAAGATTGGGCCGGTGGTCCAAATAATGAGGTTTTATGCCCTTGACATTGAACCTTCATTCAATCTACTCATTGGCAGGCCTTGGCTACATGAAAATCTTATTGTGGCCTCCACTTTGCATCAATGCCTGAAGTTCCCAATTACTGGAGGAGTGATTTGCATACGTTTAAATGCATTCAAAGCAGAGAAAGAGAAACTCTATGAAAATTTGAAAATCCAAGAGATCCCACTTCTAACATAATCATGATCCATGAAACGCATGAAGCATTTGAGAAATTGAAAATTTGTTGTAGTCATCACGTTTTTGGTTCATGCATGGTATGAAATATGCTATTAGCTCAGGGGTACTGCCCCGATTCTGGCCTTGGAAAAAATGGGCAAGGTGTTGCTATGGCAATTACTCAGCCCCTTCATGCTAAAGTGGACACTAACAAACGAAGAGGGTTGGGTTGCACACTTTCTAAGCTTCAATGCAAACTCAAATCTTCTTGACAATCAGGTTTTATTCTTGGAGGAATTCAAGGTCTTGACCACCGAAAGACCGAATCTCTTCTAAACCGAAGATCATAATTGAAATTCCTCTAGAAGAAGAGTTGTTAGAACAACAACTTTCCCATCTTACACTTAGAGCCCATATTGTGGCTATCACCTCCTATGCTCCCAAGCAAACTAGGGCAATTACTGAAAATTGGAGCATTACTCCCTTATCTATTGAATCTATCAAGGGGATATAACGATACTTTCAAGTCCTTATGCCAAAAAATAGGCATTCTGCATGAAGCCTCTCTAACACCATTACCTTTTCGATTGTAGAAAATGCAGTCAAGATTCTTGACAAACCAAGTGAAAACTTAAACGAAGTCAATGAAAAAAATGAGGATTCACCTGTCGATAAAAATTTCAAGGCAGATGAAGAACCTCCTACTGAGGAACTCATGTTCCAAGCTAAGCAGTTTAAGACAAGATTCAACAGTAGTCCTACTGCTATTGTTGAGGAGACCTTAGACATTAATCTAGGAACTGAGAAAGATCCGAAGATCACTAGAATTGGAAGCTCTGTCACCAGGGAACAAGATAAGATGATCTCCCTCTTAAAAGAATTCATTCACATATTTGCCTGGCCATGTGAAGATATGCCTGGCTGAAATCCCGAATTGGCACGACACCATCTTGTACTTCATGAAGGGGCAAGAGCCATCAAACAGAAACTATGTTGACAAAAGCGTCACTTGGAGTTGAAGATAAAAGAAGAGATTGACAAACTTTTAAAGGCAAAGTTCATCTTACCTGTGGACTATCTGGATTGTTTAGCCAATATCGTAGTAGTACCTAAGAAAGATGGGAGAATCAGAGTTTGTATCAACTATATGGACCTGAACAAAGCATGTCCTAAGGATGACTTTCCTCTTCCAAATATAGATGCCCTAGTTGACAACACTGCTAGACACCAAATGCTATCCTTCATGGACGGTTTCTCTGGCTACAATAAGATCCTCATGGTGAAAGAAGACCATAAAAAGACTTCCTTCATCACACAATGGGGGACATATTGCTATAGAGTCATGCCTTTCGGTCATAAAAATGCTGAGGAAACCTACCAAAGGGTCATGACTGCTATATTTCATGACTTGATGCATGACATTATGCAAGACTATGTGGATGACATCCTCGTCATAACCAAAAGTTGGGATGCCCATCTTCCCAATTTGAAAAGAGTATTTGGCTGACTTCGAGAGCATCAATTAAAGTTGAATCCTCAGAAGTGCACCTTCGGTGTTGAGTCTGGCAAGCTGCTTAGCTTCATTGTGAGCCAAAGAGGAATAGAAGTGGATCAAATGAAAGTTAAGGCTATCTCATACATGCCACCTCCAAAGAATATTCACGAAATTCTTAGGTTACAAGGTAGAATACAGGTTATGCAGAGATTTATATCTCAATTAGCTGAGAAATGTGGTCCATTCAATCGTCTGTTAAAGATGGACACCCCGTTTATCTGGGATGAGACATGTCAAAAGCCTTGAACCGTATAAGGTAGTACCTTTCTAACCCACATATCTTGATTCCACCTGATCCCAACAAATCTCTATTCCTTTACCTTGTTGTAACAGATAAGACAATGGAGGCGATGTTAGGGCAATATAATAACCACGGAAAAGAGAAGATCATCTACTACATCAGTAAGACAATGGTTGACTATGAAATACGATACTCGGAAGTGAAAAAACATTGTCTAACCTTAGTGTTGGCAACTCAAAAGTTGAGGCATTATGTGCTTTCTCATACCATCAAGTTGATATCCAAGATGGATCTACTCAAGTACCTGCTAGAAAGACATGTTTTAAATGGACGATTAGCTAAGTGGAGAATGCTCCTAAGTGAATTTGACATCGAATATGTTACTCAAAAATCAGTCATGGGGCAAGCAATTGCCGATTATTTAGCAGAACATGCCTTACCTGACTGTGTCCCCATCAAAACAGATCTCCCTGATGAGGACCTCTTTGTCATTGAGGATCCAATTTGGGACTTATACTCTGACGAAGCTAGCAATGAATACAGCACTGGTGTCGAAGTCATCCTATGCTCTCCAAAGAAAATAATGTTTCCAACCGCTAGAAGGCTCAATTTTCCCTACATAAGCAATGTTGCAGAATATGAAGCCTTAATAGCTGATCTCGAGAACACCCGTGAACTCCAAATTGAACAATTACGGGTCATGGGTGATTCTTTGCTTGTAATAAATCAAATTAACGGAGAATGGAATGTTAATGAAAAAAAGCTCCAGCTCTACCAGGACTCAGTTGTAAAGTTGTCAAAATACTTCAAAAAAGTTACCTTTCAACATGTGACTCGGGAAAACAACCGGTTCGCCGATACCTTGGCTACTCTCGCATCAATGGTGGACATTCCTCCCTAAAAGAGTGTTCAACCATTCTACATTAGACACAAGAGTGATCCTTCTCCTCCCAGGATGGAGTCGAAAGAGCAAGATCAAGAATCAGAGAGGCGAGAAGAAGTGTTCACCCTTGAGGACAATCAGATAGTTAAAGCTAAACCCTGGTATCATGATGTATCAGTCTTACTCAAAGATGGAACGTATCCTGAAGGAGCTTCAAAGAGAGATATAGATGCCTTAAGAAGATTATCATTCAACTTCTTGATCAAAGTTGCATCCTCTACAAGAAGTCCTTTGAAGGAATCCTCCTAAGGTGTATTGACCAACCAGAAGTCAATACAGTGCTCAAAGAATTGCACAACGAAGGAGGACCCATAGGGGCAGTACTCCTAGCTCAAAAAGTCAGAAGACAAGGATACTACTGGACTACTATGGCCGAAGACTGTTGGAAATATGTGAAGAGATGTCCTAAGTGTCAAGTTTATGGGGATCTCATACACGCTCCTTCCATGCCACTCAATTCAACACCTTCTGTTTGGTCATTTTTCATGTGGGCCTTGGACATAATCGGAATGATAACATCAAGAGCTTCTAATGGACACAGGTTTATCCTCACTGCTACTGAATATTTCACGAAGTGGGCCGATGCTGCTTCATTCACCAAAATAAAAGGACAACATGTAACCAGATTTATTACAAATAACATCTTGGAGTCCTCGAAATGATCATCACTGATAATGGGACTAACTTCAAAAGTGAAAAGGTAGCAAAGATGTGTAAAAGATTTGAAATCGAGCATAAGTTCTCTTCGCCCTATTACCCCCAAGGCAATGGTCAAGCAGAAGCGACCAACAAAGCCCTCTTGAAGATCATCGATCGAACCATCGAAGGTGGCAAGGATTGGCATGAGAAGTTACAAGCTGCACTCTGAGCTTATAGAACCACTGAGAAAACAACCTCAAGGATGACTCCCTACTCATTAGTCTATGGCATGGAGGCAGTACTTCCAATCGAAGTGGAAATACCCTCTCTTAGGGTACTTGCTCACAAAGATTCATACTATAAGCAATAGGCTGAAGCCCGACTAGCCACTCTCGAAACTCTGGATGAGAGATGACTACGAGCAGCTAAAAGAATGATATTCTAATTATCACAGAATTGAGCGAGCATATCGAAAGAAGGTAATACTCCGATAAATTAGAGTTGGGGAACTAATTCTAAAGAAAATCTTCCATTCGATGTTGAATCCTCAGCCATTAGGAAAGTTCAAGCCTAGTTGGGAAGGACCATATGTCATAACCCAAACCCATTCAGGCAATTCCTACAAAGTCAAGAACCTTGAAGGACAAGAACTGAATGATCCTATCAATGCTATGTACCTCAAGAAATATTACTCCTGAAAAAAAAAAAAAAAAAACAAAAGGAGAAAATGAGCTTAATCGCCCAACAAGAGATTGAAGGACTAAACTGCTAAGAGTCACTCTGAGTCTGAAGATCAAATCTAGAAGGAAGCAATCCAAGGCAGAAAGATTCTATAAGAATTTGATAACCTTTGTCAAAGAAGTATCAGATACCAACTAGGGGCAAGGAAAATCTAAGGATAACCAAGACTGGGACGTCCCTGCCACTTAGAAAAAGGAAGGATGATCGAGTTCTTATTAGTTTTTTTTAGGACGAAGTGCCACAAGAAGAAAAAAAATGCCACCAACTCTTCTCCTCCTCCTCTGTTTCCATCTTCTTCAAAAAATAAAAAAAAATAAGAAAATAAAAAAATAAAAAAAATCCGTTGAGATGAAAATTGAAAAGAATCTCGAGCGTTGGAAAAAATGCCACTGAGCTAAACACCCGAAACGGACCCTAGCGATAGAGAAAAAAAAAAAAAATTTCTGCAGGGCTTAAAATTCAAAAAGAACTTCAAGCCTTGAAAAACAGCTATCGGGCTGAACACCCAAAAGGGACCGGAGCGATAGAAAAATAAAACTTATTTATCTTTTTGTCTCTTTTAAAAAATCTCCAGAAATTCTTCTCTTTTCAAGTCTGAATGGTGTCAGAAAGCAAATGAAGGCATCAATCCAACGACTATCTGAACTTCAAAAGAATGGTATTGGAGGAACAAAATTGGAAGTCCAAAGATATTTGGAGCACTCTGAGGCACATCTCATATTATCCAAGACACCGGTTTGCTCGAAAAAACAAGAAAAAATCTTCATTGAATTGTGACATAAGAGCTAAGATTAGAAGATGAGGAAGTACTCAGTGATTCCTCGTCCTAAAAGTACCAAGTAGAGGCTAAACGTAGCCCAAAACTCTGTTTCTGTTTCAAAATTCAATCTATCTTCAAAACTTTCTAAAACGTTTTTTAAAAAATGAAGGAGTTTCATGGAGACTTGGATATGATACGTCTGCCGCCACCAAATCCTGGATTGCAATGCTTGCAAACCCTTGGGAAAACATATACCAACCCATAGGTTCCCATACCAAAAAACCTCAACCTGTGGACCCCACGAATCAAAATCGAAGGTGAACAAGAAGTTCAATTAGCCAAAAATTTATCATCCCATCTTTTCCTCTAAATCAAAGTCTCGTTCTATTGGAGAATCAGACCTAAAAAAAAAAAGGTCTAAAGTCGAAGATGACTACACTGGCAGCTTCCCAGATAGCATTGGAGTGACTACAACAAGGAGTGTCACCGACTCAAAGATAGTACGGCTCCTGTTGACTGTCACTTCGGATCCTGATTATTGGAGACCACTCAACCGTAGTAACTCAAAGATAGTAGTGTCAGTTCTATGTCTTATGGATCAAAAGCATCCATCGACATACCGCCTACCTAAATGATACTAGTCATTCAAAAGAATGATCTCTCGAAAAATATTTTCCTTCCCACCATATCTCAGGTGTCTACTTTTTTGCCATTCACTTGGTGACCTAGGTGAATGCCAAAGAGGGGCAATTGTAGACATCCCCTCGAAATTCTGGCTAAGGGAACTCTTATAAACCTCGATTATGGTCTTAAAGGACCACACAAATCCTATTTGACCATAGGCAACCTAGACCCAATTTAATTAACTCAAAACTATCTAAATCATATCTCAACTTGAAGTAGAGCCTAAGAGCTTTCTAACGGTCAAAGAATCGCCTGAATCGGACCTATGAATAAAAAGATATAACAAATAACAATTTAATCCCTATAAGACCCCACTGTTGAGCGGCGGGCCGGGCTGTAACTGGCTCAACAGGCCCAGACATGGCCTGATGATACAGACGTGGCATTTATGATGCAGTTAATGCATTTTATGATGTAGTAAACATATTTTCTTTAATTAGATAAGACTAAAACTTAAAGATAAATCTAAACAAATAAAAAAAACTCCAAAAAGATTAGTTAAAATTACCAATGAAGTTCTATAAATACCCTATTCATAACCTAAAAGAAAGAGACCAGAAACCATAAAGAAATCCCGTAGAAATTTCAGAAATTAGAAAAATAGCCCAAAAATACCCAAAAATAGGAAAAGCCCTTTAGAAAATTCTTAAAAATTTAGGAAAAATCCCAAAAAATCCAAAAAATTAGAGAAAAATCCCAAAATTCATATTCAACCTCTGAAGATCCCAAAATCCTTAAAAAACTAAAGAAATTCTCCTCCAATCCCAAGAAAAAGCCTAGGTAGACTCTAACTAAAATTCTAAGTTTTTTCCCTGCTTTAGGAACCCTAGATATAAGTAAAATAACCTTAGATTTATCAATTCTAGCAAGCAAAGACATCTAAAAAAGGAGATTGTAGCGCAAATTGGAAGAGCGGCGTGATTCAAGCCCGAAACTTCGGGTTTCGGGTTCCTAGTGGTAAGAATATATTTATTTGCTTAATTTAGTTTGTTTTTCTTTATTTAATTATCTGTTTTATTTTATTTTTTCTGAAAATTACTTCATCATTAGATTTAATTAAATTTAGAAACGTTTTTTTGTCAAAATATGGATTTGGAGCTCGCACTGCCAGTGGACTTAGAAAAAGACCGGATATGTATAGATCTAGGACTTTCTTGAGCCTATAAAATCAAGCGACCCCACTTTCTCTAACTTTTTAAAAAGTAACTCAGTTTTTTCTAAGCTTTGAGCAGATCTCATCACAAAGATTGGTGTAGATATGAGCGTAAACAAACACCTAGTGCACGCTTAAAAACACATGATTGCCATCAAATACACTATGACTACATGGATCGGGTCTTGCTGGACCAGACCCAGACCCGAATACTATCCGGATCCAAACTTTGGGGACATTAAGTCAGGTACACCGGTCGGGCCCTTGGTTTGGTTGGTTCTATTACCACCCCTACAAACGTCCCATAGTGTGCTAGAGATTAAAGGCCAATGAATAGCCGATTGATTCTAGGGCATATATTCTGGAAATCAATATGACTCATGTCTTAGCCAAAAATATAAATTTGACTCAAGGAGATATCTCAATGCGATCAACATGGGATGCATAATACCTAGGGATCATCCACAAGATCTCCTGCCTTATTAGACATGAAATCTCATGATTTATGGGCTGAAAATAACATGTTATCAAGTTTCTAGTTCTTACCATGAACTAAATCCATTAGCTCATCAAAATCCACACCTAAGGGTTTTTATCTTGGTGCTTTACATCTCAAAATCCCTAAATATTAAATGCGAAAGGTTTCTATGATTTCTGTAAAGAATAGAAGTTCTATCCTCCCCTACCATCCAATTTTGATTAAGAGAGTTACTCACCGTTTTATCTTAGATCCGACGTCTCAAAGTATTTTATTTTTAGTTTGTTTTATACAAATTGTATGAATATGAAATTTGGTACGTGCCATCTTCTCATTGGGGCGCATCTATAAAAAATATTAAAAATACTTTTTTGATAAAATATAATGATCCCTTGAAACTTTCAGAGGTATTTTGGTAATATT
>NW_006494943.1:1510779-1520809 GCF_000471905.2 Amborella trichopoda
TAATAGATGAATGGATGTGCAAAATTTGGGGTCAAAATAGTTTACAGAAAATTAAAAATAAAATAGTGTAGAGACGGGACATTATGATTGGGACAATCTTAGCCCTCCATTCAAATTGGAGGGTTGGATAAGGAGGATGATAGATCTTCTTACCCATATTAAATTCCATTTTAGAATTTCTGAACTTTTAGAGAACTTTTTGATTTTCACTTCAATTCGGAACCTTCTTACTTTCTTCAAATATTTCCAAGCCAATATCTTCTAAACTCAAGGAAATAGGAAAGTTTCCTATGTTCCATCCCAATACTCCCTGAAATTCCAAGTTAAAATTTCAAGGAAATAGGAAAGTTTCCATCACTATGACCGGAGTTGTGATCTAAAAAGCCAAGGAAATAGGAAAGGTTTCCTATCTTCCATCATTTTCCTATTTTCCAACCGGAGTTGAGGATCTAAAACCCAACTGGAGATGCGGGGCATCGATTCCCGTACCTCTCCCATGCTAAGCGAGCGCTCTACATCTGAGCTACATCCTCAAGTCGATCTAGAGCCATTAGAACTTTGCAAATCCTCATTAAAAAACTTCCTTATAGTTTGTTGAAGCCTCTAAAATATTTGGAAAAGGTTTATATAAGGATGCAACCTTATAATGTAGAACTACGGATGCACCTCAAAAATCCATCAAAAAGTTAGTTTTAATATTGAAAAACCCTTTGATTGATCATCTCGACATTGAGATGTATGAACATGAAAAATAAAAAGATTTTAAGTCTCAGAAATAATGTAATTTACAATATATTATCTACACCGTCCATTTTCAAGATTTTTATATGTTTATAGATCTACTTGATTTTAGCCATTTTTGAAATTTAGAATTTTGTAATTAGATATAAAAATAAATTTTGAGACAATCCTAAGAATATTTTACATCAAAATTATATCCTGTGATAAAATTTGAAGGTGCACCTTACCTCTACAGCTATGAATGCATCCGTATGACAACTGCACCTATTTTCGCCACGCAAAGGGTGACTTCGAACATTATGGGGAGTCATTCTAGAGCATATCCTCCAAGACTTCAAAAATTGCTGTGTTTTGGGGAGTCATTCGAGAACATCTCTTCCAAGCTTCAAACCAAACTTGCGCTCATTTAAACATCAATTGATGCAAAATGTCAAGTTGACCACAAAAGCCATTTTATGGCATCTATGGCTCGCGGTGAACTTGAATTCACCCTCATATGCTCACCAAAACTTGATGGTCTTCTGAGGAAGATCTTTTAACATCATTTTCAGGCTTTCCACCAATATTGGATTCATTTGGAAGTCATTTAGTTCATCTTGTGAAGTTCATTGCGAGTGTGCCAGTCATGGTACTATAGTTCTTGTGGGGAACCTGACATGGCCCTTGATTTTGATACTGTAGGATTTGCAATAAGATAAATAGAGACGAAATAGTTGCTTTTTGACATACGGAAAAATTTAATCCTACCTGAGGGCATTGCCAAGATTCTGGCTCATTTGAAGATCCTTATCATGGCTTCCTGAGCTAGGGACCATGAGGTCAATTTATGACTTATAGAATATGTCATGAACAACTCCAACACTTATTTGAAACCTATTTTTTTTTAGATTCACCACAATCGTTGGCCGTTCAATTCAACTGAGCATGGCAAAGTGGTCGATGATTTCATTTTGATTTTAATATTCTTGTGGACAAGCTCAAGATTGTTTAAAGATCATCTTAGCAAAGGACTAAACCCATTTAATAAAGCTTAAGCAATTAAAAGGGTGGATCTCATTTGACCATAGTGAGACTTTAATGGGTCATGTCTATCTCTTGAAACTTTCAAATATTAGATAAGGATTCTTGGATTAATTGGGCTGTGGGATAATCAGGAAGCATGAGAGGATAAATCTAAAGAGACAAAAATTTGAATTTAAGGAGGTAAACATTTGCTTTGGCTTCAATGGGCTATTTCGAATAACCAGGGATTCCTCAACATCTTCATAGATAACATCAACCTCATCTGGTTTCTCAGTATAAATTGGATCACAATTATGCCCATCAGCAACCTCTAGATTCTCTTTCTCAATCATGAGTTATTTGCCTTTATCATGAAGGTTAGTGGGCTTCCTACAATCTCCACCCTTATGACTTGTCTCCCCGCATTTGAAATAATGGAGAGTTCAGCTGCTATCTCTAGTAGTATTTGGGTGATTAATAGATGTTGCAACAGTATCCTTGCTGCCTCTAAAAGGTACATCTTCAGGCCTTACGGAGGCCTGAATATGTCATGACTTGGCTCATATGGAGGCTTGAATATGCTCTCATGGCTGTGTCAGTGTTTACACTCAGATCTGCGCCAATCTCTATGATGAGATCTGCTCAAATATTAGAAAAAACTGTATTATTTTTTAAAAGCTAGAGAAAGTGGGGTCACTTGAATTACGGGCTCAGAAAAATTCAAGATCTATACAGATCCAATATTTTTCTGAGTCCATTGGCAGCGCCAGCCCAAATCCATATTTTGACCTAAAAATGCTTCTAAATTTAATTAAATGTAAATATAAATTAGTTTCCATAATAAATACAATAAAGCAGACAATTAAATGATGAAAAACAAACTAAATTAAGCAAAGAAAGATATACTTACATCTAGGGACCCGAAACTTGGAGTTTCGAGCTTAGATCAGGCCGTTCTTCCGATTTACGCCACCATCTCTTTTTTTGAATACTTTTGTTAGCTGGAATTGGTAGATCTAAGGTTCTTTTGACCTAGATCTAAGGTTCTTAAGGCAAGGAGAAAAGCTGAGAATTTTAGGTAGGGTCTTCTTTGGCTTTTCTTGGGATTGGAGGAGAATTTTCTTAGTTTTCTAATGTTTTTGAGATCTCCATAGGTTGAATATTACTTCTGAGATTTTTCTAATTTTTTGGGAATTTTCCTAATTATTTAGGAATTTTCTAAGTATTTTTCCTATTTTTGGTATTTTTGGGCTATTTTTCTAATTTCAAGAATTTCTAAGAGATTTCTTTGTGGTTTCTGGTCTTTTTATTTTGAGTTATGAAGGGCGTATTTATATAACTCCATTGGTAATTTTTTCTAATTTTTTTAGGAGTTTTTTTGGATTTTTTTGGATTTTTTTAGATTTATCTTGAAGTTTTAGCCTTATCTAATTAAAGAAAACACGTTTACGGCATCATCAGATGTGTTGATTGCATCATTTGTTATATCTTTTTATCTGTAGGTCCGATTCAGGCGATTCTTGGACTGTTGAAAAGATCTCGGGCTCTAATTCAAGTTGGAATAGTTTTGAGAAGTTTTGGGATAATTATATTGGGTCTAGGTTGCCTAAGGTATACTAGGGTTTGTGTGGTCCTTTAGGATCAGAATCGAGGTTTTTAAGAGTTCCCTTAGTCAGAATTTCAAGAGGGGTATCTACAGTTGCCCCTCTTTAGTATTCACCTGAGGCACTAGGTGAATGGTAAAGAAGTAGACACCTGAGACACGATGGGAAGGAGAACCTTTTTCGAGGGATCATTCTTTTGAAGGACCAGTTGTCTTTGGGTAGGCGGTATGTCGATGGATGCTTTTGATCTGTAAGACATCAAACTAACACTGCTATCTTTGAGTCAGTGCGGTTGAGTGGTCTCCGACAATCGGGATCCGAAGTGGCAGTCAACAGGAACCGTACTATCGTTGAGTAGGTGACACTCCTTGTTGTAGTCACTCCAATGCTACCTGGGAAGCTGCCAGTGTAGTCATCTTCGACTTTAGACCTTTTTCTTGGGGTCTGATTCTCCAATCGAATGGGACTTTGGTTTAGAAGAAATGATGGGATGATGAATTTTTGGTTAATTGAACTTCTTGTTCACCTTCGATTCTGATTCGTGGGGTCCATAAGTTCAGGGTTTTTGGTATGGGAACCTATGGGTTGATATATGTTTTCCTAAGGGTTTGCAAACATTGCAATCCATGATTTGGTGGTGGCGGACGCATCATATCCAAGCCTCCATGAAACTCCTTCGTTTTTTTAAAAACATTTTAGAAAGTTTTGAAGATAGATGTAATTTTAAAACAGAAACAGAGTTTTGGGCTACGTTTTAACCAAAGAAATTAAGGTTTTTGAAAACTCACGAAACACATAGGGGAAATTTTGAAGATAGATCAGAAATTTTGAAAAACAAGTTTTTGTAAGAAGTTTAGGCTCATGCTACCATGGAACTCTATCTTCTTCTTCATTTTTTTATTTTTATTTTATTTTATGAGCTTGTCGAGCTTCTACTTGGGACTTTCACGACGAGGAATCACTAAGTACTTCCTCATCTTCCAATCTTGGCTCTTATGCCATAATTCAATGAATACTTTTTCTTGTTTTTCCGAGCAAACCGGTGTCTTGGATGATATGAGATGTACCTCAGAGTGCTCAAAATATCCTTGGACTTCCAATTTTGTTCCTCCACTACCATTCTTTTGAAGTAGTAATAGTCAAGCCTCTTCAAGTTTTACTTGGACTAATGCCTTCCTTGCTTTCTGACGTCAAAAGAGAAGAATTTTTGGAGATTTTTTAAAAGAGACGAAAAGATAAAGCAGTTCTATTTTTCTATCGCCCTGAGAGTCTTTTTTCCAATGCTCGGGTTCCTTTCAGATTTTCAGCCCGAAGATTTTTTTATTTTTCTCTCCCGCTAGGATCCCTTTCGGGTGTTCAGCTCAGTGGCATTTTTTTCGAACGCTCGAGATTCTTTTCGCTTTTCATCTCAGCAGATTTTTTTTTTTTTTCTTTTGACCAAGATGGAAACAGAGGACAAGGACAAGAGTTGGTGGCATTTTGTTTCCTTCCTAAAAAAAAAACAGATAAGAACTCAATCATCCTCCCTTCTTCCAAGTGGCAGGGAGGTCATAGTCTTAGTTATCCTTAGTTTTTCCGTGCTCCTAGTTGGTATCTGATACTTCTTTGACAAAGGTTGTCCAATCTTTATAGAATATTTCCTCCTTGTACTGCTTCACTCGAGCTTTGATTTTCAGACTTGGAGTCACTCTGTGGTTCCTAATCCTTCAATCTTTTGTTGGGTTGGCTAAGCTCATTTTGTTCCCTTTTGTTTTTTTTTTTTTTCAACTCCTTAGGTTGTCAATACTACAGAGTAGAATGCCTAAGTAGAGCATGGATGCTCCGCTTGGCTGGAGCATGTGATCACCCCATGCCTTTTCGGTAATCCTTTTCAACTGCAACTTCATGTCGCTCTTGAGGAGTATATCGCCTCAAGGCATTTTGGGAGTCATTAGATAAGGTGTGGGCCTCACTGGTTGACCTTGCTTTATTTTCAACATCAAGTGAGGGTACCCTTATCAAGTGGTTTGACAGGGTTGCCTCTCCATTTGATGAGCCAATCAAGTATCTTGGATGAGACCGCTTATCAAACTGGTGGATAGGTCTGCTTCTGTTGGATGTTCTTCTTCTTTTTGAATGTAGGGTGCCCCAAGTAGTGGAATTATGCCCCTGCCCCTATCATTTCCTTTGGATCATTTCTCTTCAGGAAATAATATGATTTTATCTTTCATGTCTGGTTCTTCATCCCATATAGGCGGGCTATTTAGAAAATCATGTGAAAGTGGACCAGGTGGTCCCCTTAGAATTTCTAGGGGTTTGTTTTTTTTTAACTCTTGCAGAGGTGTTGGATTGAGTGGCATGGCAGGAACATGTATGAGATCTCCATAAACTTGACATTTAGGACGTTCTCTTCAAATATTTCCAACAGTCTTCAGCCATAGTAGTCCAGTAATATCCTTGTCTTCTAACTTTCTGAGCCAAGAGTGCTACCTCTGCGTATCTTCCTTCGTTGTGTAGTTCTTTGAGCACCGTGTCGACCTTTGGTTGGTCAATACACCTTAGGAGGATTCCTTCAAAGGACTTCTTGTATAGGATGTTGTCTTTGATCAAGAAGTTGATTGAGAATCTTCTTAAGGCGTCCCTATCTCTCTTTGAGGATCCTTCGGGATACGTTTCATCTTTGAGTAAGACTGATACATCATGATACCAGGGCTTAGCTTGAACTATCTGGTTGGCCTCAAGGGTGAACACTTCTTCATCACTCTCTGATTCTTGATCTTTTTCTTTCGACTCCATCTTGGGAGGAGAATGATCACTCTTGTGTCTAATGTAGAATGGTTGGACACTCATTTAGGGACGAATGTCCACCATTGATGCGAGAGGGGCCAAGGTATTGGCGAACCGGTTGTTTTCCCGAGTCACATGTTGAAAGGTTACTTTTTGAAGCATTTTGACAACTTTACAACTGAGTCCAAGTAGATCTGAAGATTTTTATCTCTAACACTCCATTCTCCATTAATTTAATTTATTACAAGCCAAGAATCACCCATGACCCATAATTGTTCAATTTGGAGTTCACGGGCATTCTTGAGACCGGTTATTAAGGCTTCATATTCTGCAACGTTGCTTGTGTAGGGAAAATTGAGCCTTATAGCGGTTGGAAACATTATTTTCTCTAGAGAATATAGGATGACTCTAACACTAGTGCCATATTAATTCCTAGCCCCCTCAACATATAACTCCTAAGTGGGATCCTCAATAACAAAGAGCTCCTCATCAGGGAGATCCATTTGATGGGGACGCAGTCAAGTAAGACATGTTCAGCTAAATGATAAGAAATTGCTTGCACCTTGACTGATTTTTTAGTAACATATTCGATGTCAAATTCACTTAGGAGCATTCTCCATTTAACTAATCGTCCATTTAGAACATGTCTTTCTAGCAGGTACTTGAGTTGATCCATCTTGGATATCAACTTGATGGTATGAGACAATACATAATGCCTCAACTTTTGAGTTCCCCACAATAAGGTTAGATAGTGTTTTCCCACATCCGAGTATTGTATTTCATAGTCGACCATTGTCTTACTGATGTAGTAGATGGTCTTCTATTTTCCTTGGTCATTATATTGCCCTAACATCGCCCCCATTGTCTTATCTGTCATAGCAAGGTAAAGGAATCGAGGTTTGTTGGAATCAGGTGGACTCAAGATCCATGGGTTAGAAAGGTACTCCCTTATACGGTCGAAGGCCTTTTGACATGTTTCATCCCAGATAAACGGGGTGTCCTTCTTTAACAGACAATTGAATGGACTGCATTTCTCAGCTCATTGGGATATAAATCTCTGGATAGCCTGTATTCTACCTTGCAACCCACGAATTTCTTGAATATTCTTTGGAGGTGGCATTTCTGATATAGCTTTAATTTTCATTGGGTCCACTTCTATTCCTCTTTGGCTCACAATGAAGCCAAGTAGCTTGCCAGACTCAACACCGGATGTGCATTTCTGAGGATTCAGCTTTAATTGATGCTTTCAAAGTCAGTCAAATACTCTTTTCAAATTGGGAAGATGGGCATCCTGAGTTTTGGATTTGACGAGGATGTCGTTCACATAGTCTTCCATATATCATTCATCAAGTCATGAAATATAATAGTCATGACCCTTTGGTAAGTTGCCCCAGCATTTTTAAGATCGAAAGGCATGACTATATTGTAGTATGTCCCCCATTACGTGATAAAGGAAGTATTTTTTTGGTCTTCTTTCGCCATGAGGATTTGATTGTAGCTAGAGAAACCATCCATGAAGGATAGCATTTCATGTCCAGCAGTGTTGTCCACTAGGGAATCTATATTTGGAAGAGGAAAGTCATCCTTAGGATATGCTTTGTTCAGGCCCCTATAGTCAATACAAACTCTGATTCTCCCATCTTTCTTAGGTACTACTACGATATTGGCTAACCCATCCGAATAGTCCACAGGTAAGATGAACTTTGCCTTTAAAAGTTTGTCATTCTCTTCTTTTATCTTCAACTCCAAGTGAGGCTCTTGTCGACGTAGTTTCTATTTAATGGCTCTTGGTCCTTCATGGAGTACAAGATGGTGTCGTACCAATTCGGGATTTAAGTCAAGCACATCTTCATAGGACCAGGTAAATATGTCAATTTATTATTTTAAGAGGGAGATTATATTGCCTCGTTCTTCTGGTGACATAAAGCTTCCAATTCTTGTGATCTTCAGATCTTTCTCAGTTCCTAAATTAATGTCTAAGGTCTCATCGACAATAGCAGTAGGACTATCATCGAATCTTGTCTTAAACTGCTCAGCTTGGAACATGAGTTCCTCAGTGGGAGGTTCTTCATCTGCCTCGAAATTTTCATAAGCAGGTGTGTCTTCATTTGTTTCATTTTCATTTTCTTTTTTGACTTCGTTTAAGTTTTCATTGGATCTGTCAAAGGTCTTGACTGCATTTTCTACAATCAGAAAGGTAATGGTGTCAGAGAAGCTTCGCACAGGATGCTTGTTTAGGCATCCTGTGCCAACCCCTTTTCTTGGCACAGGGACTTGAAAATGTTGTTGTATCCCCTTGATGGATTCAATAGATATGGGAGTAATGCTCCACTTTTTAGTAATTGCCCTAGTTTGCTTGGGAGCCGAGGAGGTGGTAGCCACAATATGCGCTCCAAGTGTAAGCCGGGAAAGTTATCGTTCTAATAGCTCTTCTTCTAGAGGAATTTCAATTATGATATTCGGTTTTGGAAGAAATTTGGTCTTTTGGTGGTCAAGACCTTGAATTCCTCCAAGAATAAAACTTGGATGTTGAGAATATTTGAGTTTACATTGAAGTTTAGAAAGTGTGCAACCCAATCCTCTTCAATCATCGATGTCTACTTTATAATGAGGGGAATGAGCAATTGCCTTAGCAACACCTTGCGCATTTTTTCCAAGGCCAAAGTCAGGGCAGTACCCTTGAGCCAATAACATATTCCATGTTGTGCACGAATCGAAATCATAATGACTATAACAAATTTTCAATTTCTCAGACACTTCCTGCATTTCATGGATCATAGCACAATTTTCCTTACTTGTTAGAAGTCGGAGCTCTTGGATTTTCAAATTTTCAGAGAGTTTCTTTTTTTCTGTTTTGACCGCATTTGAACGTACGCGAGCCACTCCACCAGTAGTTGGGAACTTCAGGCATTGGTGCAAAGTGGATGCCACAACAAGATTTTCATGTAGCCATGGCTTACCAATGAGTAGATTGAAAGAAGGTTCAATGTCAAAGTCATAAAACCTCAGTATTTGGACCACCGGCCCAATCTTAAGGGTGAGAGGAATGATCTCTAAAGTTTCTCTTTGAGCCCCATCATAGGTTGCAATTGAGCTGTTTGAGACCTCAAGGTCTATTTTTGATAGTCCTACTCTTAGAATATTTTTCAAGGGACAAATGTTCAGATATGCCCCATTGTCAACCATCACCTTTTTTATTCATAACCGCTTATGAAAACAGTGATATAAAGTGGATGGGTGTGAAAAAGATCTAACCCCGGAGGTATATCATCATCAGTAAATGTAATGGGGGTCGGTCAGTGCCGTTAAAGATTGATCACGTTGCTTAGCTCTTTGGGTCTAGTATGGGCAGTAGACTAAGTATATGAGTCATCACGAACTACAAACATGACTAGAAAATTATGCATCAAAAATCTTTTTTTTTTAACTATCTAAAAAAAAAAACAAGACAAAGATGCGTCTAAAAGAAAAAGATTTTTTTTTTTCAAAAAAAAAAAGAATATAATGTCAAGAAAATTATAAGCTATGCAGATAAGGCTTAAAAACAAAAGATAAGATGAAAAAAAAAATGAGATTATTTTTAATCTAAATAGATAAAGTAGAGAAGGCCTAGATCTATCTTTTTTTATTTCTTTCTTTTTTTTTTATTTAAAAATTATTTTATCAAAAGAGATAAATATTGTTCTTTTTTTTTGGAAAGAGATAAAGATGTTTTTAAAAGATGTATTCTAAAAAATAATAAAGATACACATAAAGAAGATAAGTATGATCTAAAGGAGATAAAATATGATCTAAAAGAGGATATGAAAGAATAAAAGAGGATATGAAAAATATAATAAAGATGATATAGATGATATAAAGATGAATCTAAGGATGTTCTAGCTGATAAAGATGATCTAAAGATAAAGATGATCAAA